>APKU01000248.1:0-27494 GCA_000472125.2 Hirsutella thompsonii MTCC6686 | reverse complement strand
AGAGTACCTCTATATATATTACTCCGCTCTTTAAGGGTTACCGCGGCTCTCTCTATATATAACTAGCCTAGGCCTATAGCCTAGGCTACTTATAGGTTAAAGACCCTTATATAATACTCCTGCCCTATCTTTAGTATAAGTATATTATCCTTTACTATTAATAGGCCGCCGGACCGGTATATATAGGGCCGGCGACCTTTACGCGCCGCGCCCGGTCGCTATAGGCTTCTATATAGAGGATAATAGTAATATTAATAAGCGCGCTATAAATACTTTATAATTACCCTTATTAACCGGCTAGGATAATACGCTTAAGCTTTATATAAAAGGGCCGCCTATCCTTTATATTACGCGCCCTTTAGGCTTTTTTCCTTTTTCTCTTTATTATTATTATTATTATTATTATTATTATTATTATTATATACCGCTTCTCGCCCTATACTAATAGGTTATTAGATCGCTAATTAATATATATAGATACCTATAAATATCTATATTAACTTTACTACCCTCGCTATAGATAGCGATTCCGCCGTTATTACTATTATTACTACCGCCTAGGCTATAAATATTACTATCGCCGCGAATAATAGGTCTAAGGCCGCTTAAACCGCTACCTCCGCCGCTTAGGCTATAGCTTAGGCCGCCCTTGCTATTATTACCGCTTTTAATAAAGCTCCTACCCTTAAGGGGGCGATAAAAAAGAAAAAGAAAGAATTAATATTAATCGTTATATATCCGCTTAGCGGTATATATATAAATATCGCTAACTAAAATAATAAAAGGAACTCTATAATATATTATATAGCTATTATATTAGCCTAAATATCGATTATTATAATATTATTAAATAGAAGCTATATTTTACCTATTTATAAAGGAGTTATAAATACGCGCTAATATCTATAATACTTTTTAATATATAGGACCTTTAAAACGGCGCTTATATACCTAAGGAGTATAGCTTTAGCTATTAGCTAATACTTTAAATAAAATATATAAAGGAAGGGGTTACTTTTTTAATAAAAATAAAGCGCGTAGATCTATAAATAAACTCTTATCCTAATATAGTTATATATAAGCTAACTATATATTATAGGGAGGCCGCTTAAGCGTTTTTAAAGGTAATTAGGAAAATAGGTAATAGAATTAATACTACCCGGACCGTAGGTTAGGTTATATTAACCGGCTAGGGGCGGGCCCTTACTATAATATCGGCTAACGCGCTATTTAAAGCGCCTAGCTTTATCGCCTAAGGGATTAATATCTAAATATAGGCTATAAAGCGCCGCCTAAAAGCATTAAAAGGCGCGGGCGGTAGTATAAGGCCGCTCGCCGAGGAGGGGGAGGGCGATAAGGATAATAACGATAATAACGATAAGGAAGAGGATAAAGAGGATAAAGAGCCGCGCTTAGCGATTAAATAATACTATATAGTATAAGGCTATACTTATTATTACGCCTTAAGGGGCTAAAATAAAAGGATTCGATTACCGCTTATATTACCTATTTACTTTATAACCCTTAATTATCCTTTTATTATATATAAGCGCTTAAAGCGCTATATTAATATCGCCTTAGCCGTAGGGCTATTATTATTTACTATTAGGCCTTATTATTATTCGAATATATTTAAGGCTATAATATCTTTAAACTTTAAGAGCGGCTTTTAGGTTAGGTTTAAGTAGCCTACCTATTTAACTAGAACTTCCTATATATACCCGCTATCGGGCTTTACCTTTTAATATATAGTATATACCTTTTCGATAGTATATTTATCCTTACCCTTAATTAAAAGTATAAAGGGTTATATATCTACTACCTCCTAGCTAGATAAAAGGTCCGCTACCGCTTAGTAAAATAACTTAATATTAAATTATAAGTAAATATTAATTAAAAGGCCTTTAAGCTTTATAATATATAGTCTAATAATACGCTATACTATAAATTTCGTATAGAATTAATCTAGCTTCTTTTTCGGCCGGCTAGAGGCCTAATTATAGAGGTCTAGCTAGACCTTATCCCTAGCTATAAATCTCTCCGCTAGCGCGCGCTTAATATTTATATAGCGCTTTTAGGTTTATACCGCTATTATTATTACTATTTAATAGTAATTATTAATCTTAATAAGCTTATTAATAAATACTTTAGTATATCCTTTTAATAAGGCTAGGGCTATAAGTATATCTACTTCTATAAGGGGTATAAGGGACTTAAGCTTATAGGTATATATTACGAAAAATAATAATATACCGATCGATATATATAGCCGGCTATTAAGCGCTACTTAAATAATAAGTAGCTAGGTATCCTAATTAGCCTAATTATAGGCTATAAAGGCTTATAGATATATCTATACTTCCTAGTTAAGCCTCTTAAGCCCGCTATCTATTTAGGGGTAATATATTATATTAAGTATATATATAATCTAAAGTAGCTTATATAGCTATATTTAAAACCGGCTAATCTAATTAGTTCCTTTATTACTTATAATACTAGCCGGCTAACTATAAAAGTATATAAAGTATTATAGGAAGTATTCGGTATAGGCCTTTATATCTATAGAGGTAATTAATTTAAGGATAATAATCTTATTTAGCCGATCTTTAATAACCTATAGATAGCTATTCCCTTTTAGGGTTATTAGGAGGTTAGTAATAAAGTCTATCTAAATATACCTATAGAAGCGCTTAGGTATTAATAAGGGGCGGAGGAGCCCCTTTTATTATACTTATTAAATCTTTATATAACTATAAATATTATAATTATAAATAAATTATTATATATATACTTATATTAGCGGCTAATAGAAGTCTTATGTAATTCTAGCTATAATACTATCCCGCTTAAGGTAATTAAAGGTATTAGTATTATATATAAGCTAAATAAGCTTAATATATAGCTTATTCTTTTCGAGCTCCTTTAAGGGTATATCCTTTATTTTAGCCTTTATTATATAAAGGGCACTAAGGACCTAAAAGCAGCCCTTTTAATATAAATAGCTATATATATTAATAAAGTAATTAGCTACTTAAATCTTTAGTTTAAGCTTTAGGTTAAAAGAGCGGATATTAAAGTCTACCGCGCGCTTAATACTTTTATAAATATAGTTAAGGGCGGTAAGTCTATCCTAAAGGCCCTAAAGGTACTTATTAAGAAATACTATATCGGCCTAAGGCCGTAAGAGCGGTATTAATATACTTAAAGGGCTAGCGGGTCTATTTATATAAGCGGTATTAGCGGTATATAGAACTATCGCGCTTATATAAGTATAAAGGGTATTTTATAGGATTAATTATTATATACGCGCGTTAAGTTTCTTACCTATAGGGTAGTTTTAATTATATCTTAATAGGGTATCCGGTATTATAGCCTTAAAGCCGGGGCGATATTTAATTTTAAAAGTAAACTATAATAAATACTCCGCTTAGCGGGCCTACCGCTTAAATAGGTATTATTAGGTTATAAAATACTTAAGGTTCTTATAGTCTATTAATATTATAAAAGTATAATTATAGCTATAAAGCTTTACTTATTACTATTTAAGGTAGCTAATAATCGCGAGTATTTCTTTATTATAGATTATATAATTCCTTTTAGCGCTTATAAGCTTATATAAATAGTATATAATTAGTCTTTTATAGCTATTAACCTCTTAAGAAAGTATATTATTAAGTGCCTAGCCGCTATAATCCGCCTCTATAAATATCGGCCTATAAAAGTCCTAATATATTAAGACTAAGGCTATATAAAAGTAGCTCTTTAGGGTATCGAAAGTATCTTATTATAAGCGCCTTTATATAAACGGGCCTATAATTATATATTTATTTAGGGGCGCGGTAATATAAAAGAAGTTATAAATAAAGATTTTATAATAATTAATAAAGCTAAAGAAGCTTTATATTTTATATTTTATCTAAAATATATATTACTCCTTAATCGCCTATATCTTCGCGGGGTCCGCCTAAATATTAATATTAGCCTAGATTATAAAGCTAAGGTATTTAACCTTCTTTACCTTAAATTTATATTTATTTAGGTTAAGGTAAAAGCTATAAGCTAAAAGGTAATTAAAGACCTTTTATACTTTTTATATATAGTCCTTATATAAGCCGCTTATATAGATAAGGATATTATCTATATACGCTAAGATATATTTATCGAGTAGGTCGCTAAATATAGAATTAATATAGCGCTAGAAGGTAGCTAGTATACTAAAGAGGCTAAAAGGGGTTATTATCTATTTAAATAAGCTATAATATATATAGAATACTATCTTTTACTCCTTACCGCGCGTAATCTATACCTTATAGAACGCTTAAATAATATTAAGCTTTATAAACTATTAAGCGCCTATTAGGTTATAGAATATATCCTTAATAAATAGGAGGGGGTATCGGTTAGGCTTTATAATTATATTAAAGGCGCGGTAGTTATAATAGAACTAAAGGCCGCTATTAGGCTTATATATAAAGAGGACCGGTACCCTAGCCTTAGAGCTATTAGCCTAGATAAACCCTTTATCTAATAGCTTATAAAGAGTCTTCTTAAGAATAAAAAGCTTAGCTTATAATATATTATAAAGGGGGCTAAATAAAAGGTAAGGGTTATAGCTATCTACCCCCTTATAGAGGGGGATTATATAATCTATACCGGGCTTATAGGGGTAAAGCTTATCGGCCTCCTACTTATTAAAGAGTAATAAAAGGTTATAGAAACGCTAAAGAATAATCTCTATTAACTTAAAGAGTAATTTTAAGCGCTTTTTATAAAGCGCCTTATTAATATCTATTATATTAATCGTATAGATAGATATAATAATATATACCTTACCCTTTAAGCGTTATATCGATTTAATTAGCCCGGTAAAGACTAAGGCCTAGACTTCTTTTAGGTTAAGCTATAGCGCGTTTTCGTTAGGTATATAGTATACTTAAGCCTATATCGGGCCGAACTAAAGCCTATCTTTATATAATACTAAATATAACTTTATATATTAAAGCTATAGCTTATTAAGGATTAAAGGGTAAATTAGGTCTAATATTATATAGGCTATTATTATATTTATATAGCTATTAACCTTTATAGCTATTTAAGCGATATTATAGATTATTGCTCTTTTTATTATATTAGAAGCGCTTATAATCGGGCGCGGTATAATTAGCTCTACTAAAAGGTATAAGTCTTATATAAGCGCTTTATTAATTATAGTATAGTATTAATATCCTTTATTTATAGTTATAAAAAGGGCCTTTATATTATTAAAAATAAATAGAATAAATATAATTCTTTCCTTAATTCTACTTAAAAGGTTAGCCTTTATTAATTCTATAGGATAAGGCTCTAGCGCCCGCTTACGTATTAGAGCTATACTTTTCCCGCTATAGCTATTAGTATAGTATCTATATTATCCCTATTAAAGTTATTATCCTTAAACCTTAATTTAAAGATAGGCGCGAAGTATATTATCTATATTCCTATTAGCGGGGTATTAGGAAGGTAAGGGTAGGCCGTAATCCTATAATCGCTATTTCTATAATAGAAGTAATAGCTAAAGGCTTTATACTTCTCGATCTTATTATTTATAACCTATTTTATATATTTACCCTCTAGCGGCTTAAATATTATTATTACTTTAAGTAAGCCTTTTATTAGCTTATTATTCTATAGCTTATAGCTATATCCTTTAAGAAGGTAGGTAGACCCTATAAATATATCGCTATTAGTATCTATAATAAGGGGCGGTAAGCTAGTAAACCTTAAGGTAGAGCTAGCTAGTTTCTATTTATTAGCCCGCTTATATAATATTAGGAAGCGCGGTATTTATTTAAAACCCTAAATAATTTAAATAAGCCGGGCTATATAAGCGGAGTAATTAATTAATATCTAAATAGGGATAAAAAGCTCTTAAAGCTATAAGGAGATATTATTCTATAGTTAGGTAAGTTTAATATTATTATCTTATATAGCTATATTAATAGCGCGGGTAAATATCTCTTTAAGCTTAAGAAGGAAATCGCTAAAAGGTTAGCTATCCCTTTATTAAAGGGATTATAGCTTATCCTATACCTTTTTTTATTTCTAGATATTACCGAAGTAATATATAAGGTAATCGAAAAACGCTTTAGGCTACCGCGCGCCTTTAGGGCCGCTATTCTCTTAAAAGGCCGCGATATAGTATATATAGGTCTTTAGGAGGGTATAAAGAAGCGCGTATTAAAGAGTATCCGGGCTATTATTAAGGCCTAGCTATTTATCTATTATATACTTTATTTATAAGCGGCTAAAAAAGAAATAAAAGGATTCTAGCTTTCCGTTTTATTCCGGCTAAAAGAATAGCTTCTACCTTAAGGCTAATATTATATTAAAAAACGCTATTATTAAGGCTATAAGTAGCCTTAAAGGGGTAATATCCTATAGCTATAGGATATATTATATTTCGTTATACTATATACGGTTCTATATTATAGCTTTAAATACTATAAAGAGCTTAGATATATTATCTATTAATATCCGCGCGTTTTATTATATTTATAATAGCGGGGCTATACCCTTTATTATTAATAAGTCTCTTATTATCATAAAGGTAATAGTTTAATATATTATAGGGTAGGTAAAGGTCTAGCTAGGTACCTATTATAATAATAATATATTAAACTATAAAGAGAAAAGGAAAGGAGAGAGTACCTCTATATATATTACTCCGCTCCTTAAGGGTCGCCGCGGCCCTCTCTATATATAACCGGCTTAGGCCTATAGCCTAGGCTACTTATAGGTCGAAGACCCTTATAGCTTTAATTAATCTATTTACCGATATAACTATATTATATAGTAGTAATTAATTTTATTATCGGATTCTTAAACGAATTATTAAGGATATTTTAATAGCTATTAGGATATAATCTATTATTTAATATAATAATAACCTATACTTATAAATAATCGAGAAAAAGACTATTAATATTAGGATTAAAAAGATATATAGCTAAAAACTAAATAATAATATTTTTATAAATACTATTATTATATAACTAAAGAATACCTTAAGTAATAATTAGCGATTATAATAGAAAATTTATAGGAGACTTTTAGTTAACTATCTTTAAGATACTCGATATAAAATTAATAATAAATATAATTTTCTATCCTTAAATAGATAGATTATTTAAGAGAACGAATTAAATAATAGAAATTATATTATAATATTATATAATAACGTTTAATATACTATAGACGGAAATAATCCTATCTCTATAATTCTATCTAAATAATATATTAAATTAAGTAATCGGAAGGTTACCTAACGAGTTAATATTAAGATTTAAGCCTATAGCGATTATAGATATATTAATAAGTAGATTAGGAAATATATAGGATTAAGATATAATTAATATATTACGATTACTTTATTATAAAGAGGTAAAATACCTATCTAATATAGTAATAATTTAGGTAAAGCGATAATATAACTCGAAATATAGGTAAATAAACTTTAATAAGGGTAATATAGTTTATATTAAATTATATAACGGATATAACCTTTTAGGGAAACCTCTAAGAAAATAGATATAATAGAAGATAGGATTATTTATTATAAAAGAAAAAATCGGTCTATTAGTATATTAACTTAAATTCTTAATAGGCTAGAAAACCTATAATATAATATCGGTAATATATCTAGTACTAGCTCTAAAGGGAGAAAACCCTTTCTAACGATAGCTACCGGAACTAAAGGCGATATCTAAAGGCGATAATAAGTAGGAAATTAAGAAAATAATATAATAACGCGTAAGACGAGGTAGATACCTATAGGTTAAGTATCTTATAAGATAAAAGGGATTTAAATTATAATATAATTAATAAAAGAAAAAGTAAGAGTTAATATAGATAGCGAATAACCTTATATAAGAATATAAATAAATATACCTTATATCGAGATTAAAGGGTTTAATATTATTAAAAATAATAATTATAAAGACTATACCTTATATAAATATTAAAATATAGCTATTAAATAATAGGTAATAACTATAAATTAAGGAATTAAATAGGGAGAATACTATAAAATAGATCGAGGCCCTACCTAATTAAAGTAAATAGGGTATATAAGAGGGAAACGGACCTAATAATTAAATAATTCGTAAATAGAGTAGATAGTAGAAACTAATCTATATAGAATTATATAATTAATAATTCTTTAAGCGGCTATAAAGGGGAGAATATATTATAACTCTATAATAGATAATTATAGATATATATATTAAACGCTTCTAACTATATATTTCCTCCTTTTATATATTACTTTCTTCTCTACCGTTTATATAACTTATTTACTTTCCTTTCTCTCTCTCTCTTATATATTAACCTTCCTATTATTAAATATTACTTATAAGAGTTATTAGCTTTAAAATAAATAATTCCTTTTTATTATTATCTATATTATTAATATCCTTTTATTAATACCTACTTAAATAAAGCAAAAAAAAAATATTAAGAAATAAGTTTATTACCGATAGCCTTACTATCGTAAAGATAGAGCCGGTCGAATCTATATAAGATTAGCTATTTCTAGCTTAACGATATATTTAGAGATATAATAATTTAATAAAAGCGCGGCTAATTCGATACCGAATATAATTTACGCGTAATTATTTGATAGGTCTTAAGGATAATAAAGAAGACTATTATAAGATATATAAAGATTTAGTCGAATTAGTAATATAGTTTCTTAATCTCCTTAAGGAATAATATATAGATATCTTTAAAGCTACTATCGAATAAGTAATTAATATACGATTAATAAAGTAATAGTAGTTCGGCTCTTAGGGAGGAGTAATAAATATAAAGGTAAGAATATAAGAATATAACGGGCTAATAGAATATAAAATCGATTATTACTTAAATATTATTTACCTATTATATATTTTTATTCGAAAGGAAATCTTAAAACCTTTTAGTAACTCTATAGATAAGCTATTTAAGCTATTATAAAAATCGAATTAGCTAGCTTATATACGAATTATAGTAATATAATAGGTAGCGGGAAATAATATTATATAGTTTCTAATTTTTATATTAGCGGGACTCTTACGATTTAAGAATAAATCTAATAAAGATATAATAAATAGAGTTATAATAGGAGGACGATAATTTCTTAATAATAATATATATTTATAGGATAATAAATACTAAAGATTAATAAATCTAATCGCTAATAGAGAAAATAATTATATATATAAGTATATTTATCTCTAAAACTAATAGTAAAATAATTAAACGAACGATAAATTCGGTCTATTAGATTTAGATAGTAATACTAATAATACTAAAGATAATAGTTTCGTAAGTAGTAAAACTAATATAAATAATTAGATAGTACTTAACGATTTATAATTAAAATTAATAGGATATAACCCTTTCTTTATAAAGATTAATCTAATAAATAAAGCTATAAAAATAGCTAAAATAGCTAGATCTTAATACGTAAAGCTTAAATAAATATTAATATATCTAATAGATATAATTAAAGCGCGATAAATAGCTAGGCCGACCGAATTATTATTTATTAAAGTAGATAAAGTAAAAGATAGGGTAGCTTTAACGATAATTAAAATATAATTTAATAAAGTAAAGGAAATTATAATATCGCTAAAAAAGAGAATTTAAGCGGAATATTATAATATTAAGCGCGCGATATAAAAGAAAATATATAAATAAAAGAGATTTATTAAGACCGAATTAATTAATAATAACGGACCTATTAAAAGTAATATCGCTAGAATAATTATCGACTTAATAGAGGAAGATAATATAGTAGTAAAGTAAAAGGATTCGAATATTATTTAGACGAATAATTATATTAAGATAATAAATAAAACGCTAGAAGTAACCGATAATTATTAAATTATTAATATAATTAATCTAAATATAATATAGAATAAGATTAATAATAATAAAATAAATACCTTAATTTATAATAAAAAATATCTAGCTATCGATATAATAAATAGTTAATAGAAAACTAAATACGCTTAGAATATTATATATATAATATAAATCTTTAATATTAGGATTAATTATAATATAATTCCGGGTAAGCTATAGGAAGAGATCGTAAGAGACGCTAATATCCCTAACGATATATAAATATAAGTAATATTACGATAAGTATACGACTTAACGATAGAAGTAAGTAGGGAGGTAGCGTAATTAATCGATATTATCTTAGGAAATATAGATAAAGAAGTAGTTATTAATTAGGTCCGCGAGGTAGTTTACTAACTAGCCGGTCGAGAAATACTTAATATATACGGACGATAAATATAAGTAATAGGGAATAACGAATCGGATAAGCGAGGTATATAGGTATTATTAATAGATAAGTAAATAAAGGGAATTAAAGCTAAAAAAGCGGTAGTAAATAGTAAGTAAAAATAAAACTATAACGGGGAAACGGAGCGCTTAACGAAAGGTAAAAATATTAACTATTTAATATAGCTATATAGGATATAATAAAGTTTTAATAACGAATAGAGGATATAAAAGGGGAATAATTAGATAGCGGATAAAAATAGAGATAAATAGGACGATAGAACGAATAACGGATAAAAAGGAGTTATTAAGACGGTTTTAGGATTATCGGGACGATAATTTTTCTAAAAGGGGGGAGTTATTATAAAGTAAGGTTAAGCTAATAGGTAGATCGATAGATAGATAATTAGGTAATTATACGGTTAGTTAGTAGAACTACTAGGCTACTCGATACCTTAGCGGTATATTACTTAGCTAGAGAATTAGACTTCCTTTATATTACCTTTTAAGCGCTTAGTGCGGTATTAGCCTATCGTAATACTAGCTAATAATATCTATAGCTACTTATTATTTAAGCTCTTTACCGATATCCTTATTACTTTTCCTAATATCTTAGCGCTACCTAAGCGTATTATTATATTATATATTATATTTCTTTTTATATATTAATAGATCTTACTAATATATAATAATTATAACTACTTATTAGATTAAATATAGCTATACCTAATATAGCTTAAATACCTATACCCGGCTTAAATCGACTTTTTACCCTTTCTTTTTATATATAAGAAGCTAGCTTATATATATAACCCGGATAAGTATTTATTTAGTAATTTCTTTATCCTTTTTATTATAATATTATACCTTAGCTAGCCCTATAAAGAAATAAATATTATATTTTTTATCTTAGATTTAAATAAGATTATTATTAATCCTATCTTTAAGCGCTACCTATAGACTTTAGATAATTAAACCTTAAGCGATAGGTTCTATTATATATTTCTAGCCTTAGTAGAGATATAATATATTTAGCGCTTAAATTAAATATTATAAAGAATAAATTATTATTTTAATTACTATATATTAAAGGGTTTATATATAGATTTTATTATTTTATTTAAAGACTTTACCCTTAGATATATCTACTTGCTAACGATTAAGATAGTAAATATTTAATATATTTACTTAAATATTAAATTAAGCTATATTTTATATTTATTAATCTCGAGTAGTATAGCTATAATACTTATCGTTTATATACCCCTTAAGATATTATTTATATTAGTATCCTCTTTGCCTCTAGCTAATTAAATACTTTATAGGGAGTTAATATATATATTACTTAAGTTCTCTCTTTAGGGTAGTAAGGAAGAATAAGCCTAGTATAAGGTTACTTTAGAAGCGATATATTAGCTCTAAATATCCCGATAATAGGAAGTATATACGAGAGAGATATTAAAATAATAATTTTAAGAGGTTCTTAATACTAAGGCTAGCCCGGGGAAAGGCGAGCCTACTTGGCCTTAATTCACGTAAATGCCAACCGTAATGGACGTTTTTGAGTGCCGATCGCACCTAGCTTTTTCCCAGGTGCTAATGCCCGAGAGGGCCCAATCTTAATTGGCTAGCCAGCGACCATGAGAGCCAATTTGAAGCTGTGGTTCCTTACCCACTGGTTCACGTCGTGACATATGCTGAACGTTGGGCTGTCAGCTCGTGACTTCACCACGAAATGCTCCGTCGCCTGCAGCTATGTGTTGGCGGCAGCCTCTAGGAGTCAACTACATGTACCTTGAGGGGTCCCCCTCGACTTGGGACGGATCGGATTAACATTCGAGCGCGTCGGAAAGTCCGCCTAGCGGTTAGATAGCAACTATTCGTACTTCGTACTCCCTCCTTGATTCCCACATTCGTACTCTTGATCGAGTTGCCGAGTCGAATCTAAGCTGATAACGAATAAAGCGTCTCGCTATCGGTCATGTAAAGCGTCTTTGTGTGTAGTCCTTCCATTACGTAGCACGTCTACTAATGGGTCATTTCATAGGATTTGCCTGAATCCACTCCGCTTCCGCCTACGTCGTCGTGTCACACATCATCATGCGGCAACCAAAGCGAATCCTCGTTAGCGTATCACCGAAAAGTTCTTGTTGGCTAAGGGCTTGGGCTTGTCCCGAGGAGATAATCGCCATCGCCCTCGGGCTAGTCGAGGAATACAACGACCCTTCGCAATGCCTCTTCCTTGCAAAAGAGAGATGGGATGGACGGATATTCATTGTTTTTGACCTGTTTCACGATGCGTACAACCCAGACAGCGCACACTTACCTGGGCAAAACGACTTGCCAGTTACTTTGGTTCATCTTGGCCGACGGAACAAAGTCAACGTTGCCCCTGAGCCAATAATGCGGAAAGTTAACAGAGAGCTTGAAGAACTTCACAATTTGACTGGCATAGAAAGCCGGCCGCCTTTCAGCGTCGATCACGCCAACGGCCAGCATCCGACCTATGACAGACCTCGGACTTGCACTATTCTCCAAAGCCATGTGTCCTAGTCCAAATAAGTTTCTCGTGGTAGACTATCCGCACCATCTGGTCCTCAGGCAAGGTATATTATCCATTCTTAGGATAGAAATCACTAAGTTCAACGCAGATGGGGATTTGGGGAATAAGGGAGAGGGAGGGGGCACATTCGTTTAGCGCAAGGTGAAAGGGCCGGTGATGGTGGAGAAGGGGGGATGATTGCCGAAGCAGCGCTTCTCTACCTCCTGCGCGTTCGTGCGAGACATCGGCTCCTATTCATAGGATTAATTCGCGCCTCACGTATGAGACTGGATGACATCGCCAGCCACGGCTCGCGCTGAGCGTTGAGTTGAACGCTCGTGTTAGCGATCGTGTATTGTACAGCCAATTTCTCAATGGCTAAAACAAACAAAGGCAGGATATGAGGGAGCGTAAATAATCAGGCTCATATATCACTTACTTTACATAAGTAAAGCTATCACAATATGTAAAAGTCATCTTATGGTTCCCCGCCAGATGCTCCTCAGCCTGTTCGGCCGCTTTCGTGTTTTGCAATTCTAAGCGAATGTGTTCCCTATTGAAATACAGAGTCGACATAGATTCCAGAAAATCCTGCTGCTATTAATGCTCTAGGAGCAACAGATATACAGGGCAATCAAGACCAGACCCTGGCCGTTTCCTCTCAACCGCTAGACTGACTGCTGGTATCTGGTGTCGGAAGGCTGCAAGTAGCACAAGTGGAAGTTTCAACGTCGACCATCGATCCATCGGCATAGATCCCATGCTGTCCATTAGCGCACCGTGTGGTGCACTCATCCTTCATCACCGCGTTGCATTTGCCGCATTTTGTTCGCTTCCAGCGGCACATGTTGCTTAATCACAATCTCAAGCTGTGCGCTGACCAATGTAGATAAATTGATATAGAAACTGCTAGGTTGTATGCAGAGCGACGTGTGTTGATGTAGTTCATGTTGAGATTCATGGCAGTGGGAAAGCTGCCGACTTTTATATTTGCAGAGTGGTAGCAATAAGACCTTTTCCCCTACGTAGGCTTCTGGTGTTCTTACTTTCCTAATCAAGGTAAGCTTGGACGCATACAAACTATAGTATTTGAACAGGGTTGTATGCACTACTACAAAGGAAAAGTGATACTCACGTCCGTCTCATGAGCCCTGCCCTTTAGCCCACCCTACTGGCGCAGCGCCTACGAGTTGTAGCGCATGATTCGGAGCGCACAATTGTGGCTATTAAACCAACCGTCAGACCACCTTCAGACCGTAGACCGACCAACCGGGGAATCTCATGATCTTATCAGACCGACAGACCAAAGCTGCCGGTCGGATTGAGTGGTCTTAGTCGGTCTGAGTTCTTAGTCCGTTAGACGAACAGTAATATAAACTAGGGACTACTTATTAACTAACGGCTTCCGAATAATTACTAATAAAAAAGTAAGTCGACCTAATTTTCGCCTAAACCTTTATATAAATTAACTTAGAGCTTTTTACGATATCTTAATAACGCCTTATTTAATTATAATACCGCTTATTTCTTATAATCCCCTTATCTTAACCTTTCTATTTATATTAATTATCTTTATTAATTCCTCGCTATAATAGAGTTTATATATATTATTTTCTCTACTATCTATAACTTTTAAGAAGCGGTTATTATAGCTTATAAGACTATAAGATAGGAAGTAAGCTTTAGCTTATAGTATTAGAATATAGCTTCCGGTTATACCCGCGTAATATATAATACTTTAAAGATCCGAAAAGGGCAGTTAGATACTATAGTATTTTTTATATATAGCTCTATTAGATAGATATTATATAACTAATTAAGAACTCGATAATAATACCTTATTTAATATAAGGGTATATTAATTACTCCTCGCTATACTATTAATATATTAGTTTATACGCTATATATAGAAGATTGCTTATAAATAATTAAAACTATAGCTAAAGACCCTTAAGTTCTTTAAGAAATAAGTCTTTTATAGATAGCGGGCTATACCCTTTAAGGGCGGGAAAATATTAACCTTTAATATATAATACTATAGCTACCCGTTTTAGATTAGTAATACTTAGTTTTTTAACTTTATATCCCCCTCTTTATATACTATAAACCTTATACTTTTAAGTTAATAATTATAGAACCCTATTTATCTCTCCTTAGGGATACGACTTATATCTAGAAAAGATTTTATTTTACGGCGTATATATTATACTATGATTTTATAATCGATGATTTTTCTACTTAGGCACTTAGCCTATAGTAGTCCCTTTACGTATATTATGGCGGATAATAGCGGCCATCAAGCTTCTAACGTATCCGGGGGACAGACACCAGATGAGCCCAAAGACATTATACAGGACGCCCAAGTTGGAATCTCCGCCAGGGCGAGCGATGTAAGCTTGGTGATCTCTTCCGGAGAGGCTGCGAGAAATCTCGAGGCAAAGGGGAGCAAAGTCAAAGAAGGCAAGAAGGGCAAGAAATGACGCGAAGGTAACTTTATATCAGTAAACTGGGCATGTTCACCATTTATTTAGCTGGGTAGCGTGCAAGCTTGAGGTTCATTACTGGATATATCCTTGCTGCATTCGATCAAGTCTCGGGTTGACGCGCTTTACTATGAAATAGAGACGAGAGACCCGCTTGATATCTTCCTTCGTCCTCGACTTTCGCTTTAATGACCGCCCCGATATTCCTCTGCCAAAATGTAGACAGGTCCTTCAAATCAGTAACCATGTCCGCGCGAGCTGAGAATTGCGGAAGAATGTGATCTTCAAATACGAATAACCAGGCGTTAATAGACCGTACGCATGCCCAAAACCAAACTCCCTTGGATACCCAAGTACGTTGCATCACACTCGTCACCTGGACATCATGCTCCGACTTTATATACTTACTCTCCTCTTCCATGATTTGCAAAAACGCTTGCCGCACTTGGTCGTAGGGGCCGTACCTCTCCTCAGTGATATCGTCGATGCTGCAATCCGTGAGCCAATACGGCACCGAAAGCATGTCCGCTGGAAGAGCGCAGATCCACTCAAGATCGATCAAGCAGGTGATGTTCCACTTCTCGTCTACAAAAATATTGCTTTGATGGAAGTCGGTCGATTGCAACAGGAAGGGGCCGTTCCGTAGGTCCGGCGAGATGAAGTGGTGCATTACGGTACGGAGGAGGGTTCTGATTGTCATCCTTTCGCGCGCATCCTCCTCGTCGCGCACAGCGTGGGCATAGTGAAGAAAGTAATTGTCATGAAGCGTAAGCATATCCGAGGTGAAGCT
This sequence comes from Hirsutella thompsonii MTCC6686, assembly GCA_000472125.2. Lineage (NCBI taxonomy): Eukaryota > Fungi > Ascomycota > Sordariomycetes > Hypocreales > Ophiocordycipitaceae > Hirsutella > Hirsutella thompsonii. Next base: position 11,368 of record APKU01000248.1, on the reverse strand, counting down.
TTCCGTACTCTGGTATAATTGATTAGGCTGTATTGTCCGTGGTGTTCCGCTGTTTTCGAAGATCATGGCGGTGCATGTAAGCGGCCGGTTTGTGAGTGCAATGGTGCCGTCGCTCGGGTTGAATCGAAACGAGCCAATATGCGTGTGCGGGATGCGAGCGAGCGAGAGTATGATGCGTGTCATGCCCTTGAAAAGTTGAGTGCGTCGATCTGCATCGTCTTTGTGCTGAGACCAGGTTCTGGATAGCATTTCCCCTGTTTCGGGACCGATATATTCCATGAGCATGTACGCGGAGCCGAGACTCGGAGCGTTCTTGTCGCGGACGTAATTGGACAGGAGAGAATATCGAAGCAGACGATGAACCCATTGCCAAAACGCGCGGACAAGGCCTACATAGCAAGGCTTCTGGTTGACGTGTGTAAACTAAGCCGGATGAGCGCCGCTGTCGTTAGTATCGTCTACATGTAAATGAGAGAGCTCGTTGAAAAGACGAACGTGACTACCGTCTGAGAATCCAAATGCGAAAAGATCAGGAATCCGAATGTCGGCACAGTACTCCTGCATCCATACGAACATGGCTACTTCGCAGCCGACTTTCTCATCAACGGTGCCAGGATAACGATGCTCGGCGAGTTTATGGGGCATTGGGCAACGAAAGATGAGTTTTCGCTTCACACTGCTTGATTCCACCTCCATGAGGATACAGAGATTAAAGCCCCCTTGGATCCAGGTGGCAGGTGGCAGGACAGTGCAGTAGTCACTGCTCCGCAAGCGAAGATGGTGTCTAGTCAAATCGGTGATTAATTCCTTCTGGCCCCAAAGCTGCCGTCTCAAAGTCTCGGCAGCAGATTGATGCTGCACAGCAAGAAGAAAGTCGCTCTCTTCCTCGGCAGCCGACTCGAGCGAACGCTGTCTGTCGCGGAACCAGAATTTGTCGGGCATGTTTTGAAAGAGAACGACAAAAGTGTTTGATAATGGGAGCAGGTGAGAAAGTCGCAGTGAACATGAAGGGACGTGGACGTTGCTCAAGTTACACGTAACTGAACGGGGGTAATGATACGTGGAATCACGTGCGGGAATCAATCAGTAACGCGGCACTATCTTGAAAGAGCAAATGTAGCCCTCGCATTCTTCAAGAAAGATGTTGCGTTGAATCTATTCTAATACGTACTATTTTGCCACTGAGGTAGAGTTTATAATTCCCATGGGCACTTTGGGTACTTGCCAAGGCCCCAAGAATGCCCATACTGTAGGAATACCAAAGGTAGAGATAGAGGGGAAAGTGCAAAGCCCTACCCTGAATCTCCTGGGTAGAAAGCGGTAGATTACATTAAAGTGTGTAAAGTCGATCTGGAAAGTGAGTCGAGCTGCAAAGACACGAACCTTCCATTAATGAAATGCGTCGGATCAATCTCGCTCACACAAGAGCCCAGAAGTTGACTGCTGATCGACTTGGAAGTTTCTATCGTTGAGTATTTGATGTAATATTTACAGGAATATACGTTGCAAAGGCTGCTTCGCTAACCTCTTACTCTTTCAACTTGGAGACCACAAAGTCGGAACCCATCTTTTGAACACTTGGGTTGAATCCGTATACTAGATGCTGCGCATTTAGAGTGTCAAGGGATACCCCATTGCAGACAGCATCACCTTTGTAGCAGATATTCAGCACCTTGCCACTGTTCGCCCATTGACTCGCCAGGCCTATTGGCCGACTCAGGGGCAGTAAAATTCCCTGGCTAGATCGCGTAGACTGGCCGCCAGTCTCGTCGACCGTCGACTTTTGGTTGCTGACCTGATACGGGTTGCCGATGAAAACGACGGCTTTGATGTTCTTCTCGGCTTCTGTGCCAGTCAAGGTCTTTAGGGCTTCCAGGACGCAGGTGGCGCCTTGGGAGTATCCCATGAGAACATACTTCTGGTCCGGACACGCGGTCGTGCCATCGTTAATGTATGTCTCGATATCTTGCGCTCCGATAAGAGTCGTCATTTGCGTCGCGTCGAAAGCCGCTGGATACTTGACGGCGTATTCGATGCCGCCAGGCGCGCTATCGAGTGTCTGTCGAATCATCCCGCGAAAGCCAATTGACGGTCCTTGGGGCTCAAAAGTGCCACGAGCGTTCATCAAGACGTAGTCATGGCAATTTCCGGCAGACTGTTCTGCAGGTGCGCTGAGTGCTAGCAAGGCGAAGACGCCAAGGCAGACAAGGTGTCGTAACATTGTGATTTTAAGAACAAGAGGTCGCTTCTTCAAGCTCACCTACATGTAGCCGGCATTGGACGCTATATTGAGGTGGCCCGTTTGTAAGGACAAGGTTTGAAGGATTAGTTCAAACTATCCACCGTAGGAAAACAAAGTTGCGGGGAAAGGTGTCGATATTAGTATCAGAAAGCTGGTATACTTGCAGAGAATATAAGTCTTCTGGCAGACAGGCCTTGCCACAAAGAATCGAGTCCAACATCTGACCCGTGTGACCGGTAGCTCTGGGGTTGTGTCGCCGTCGGCGCAAAAAGGGTTAGAGTTTCGACTAGAAGCCCGGCTCAAACGCGCTATGTGGTCCGTGAAAAGGACCTCTGCGAACGACTGTTCGTCCAAACTCGTACTTTTGCCTCAGTCTGTCTTCGGGGCTCGGACAATTGCAAGACATTGTGAGCGACATCACCTGAGGGCACTAAGCCCACCTAGGGTCAAGAAGTCAAGGGTTGAGAAGTCAAGGGTTGAATAGTCCAATTTAGTACGGTCGGTTTAGCGGTCGATCACGACAATTGACGTGTATCTTGTCTGAAAAATGTGGCGCAAAGAGCTGAGCTCCGAGTCGGTAGTCTCTGGAAGGAACCAGTCGCCGCATATTCGGGCCATTGATGCGCTGGTGACTCTGAATAAAGCGTTCCCGTTCCCTTGTTTCTGGCACAAGTGCGGGCGACATTTGATGAGACTGATGTGGCAAGGGTTTAGACGAGCCTCGACTCAGGGTGAGGTCATATTTTTGCAAAAGCGTACAACGTCTCTCAGCTCACCGTCTTCAGGGTCTGCTGTTTTTTCACAACTAGCCCTTTCTTTTATCGTGAGAGTCACTTCATCATCCACTTACATGTATAGACTTTGATCATCTGTTCACCTACCGCAAGCCTGCTTCTTAAGGTAAACGGCATTGATATCCGCACAAATCAGTTCAACGACAGAGGACACTTTTCGGGGCATTTCGGAAGGAACACATGTGCGGTCCAGCTGCCATGCCTTTGTTCAATTGTTGTGACTGTACAGGAAGTTGTATAATTCACTCACAGAGGAATCGCTATGATAATAAATCCAATAAGCGAGTACGATACAAAGCTAATTCACAGCGTGTGTGTGCCTCAATCGGAACTTCGCCGAAGTGAATGTGCCTACCACGGCCAGGGATTGTCTCCATCCCACTTCATGTCATGAGATGTCGTCGTTGCGAAGTATACGCGACAATTGGTTAAAGGCTTTCGAGTCGAGTGCTCGGGAGATGTCTGAGTTTCCAGAAAGTCTTTACAAAAAGCACGAGCTCTAAAAGTCTCTTACAACATCAATCAAGCAAGCATATTCAAAGCGTCAGCTCAATGAAGAAACATTCCTCAAATTCCATTCATACCCCAGCTCAGCCTTCTGTCGTGACGACATTTGAGCTCAAGAGTTTCTTCATAGCTCAGGTATTGCAGCAGGGAGGCTCACAAGCTAATCACAAAAGGCGACAAAAGACTCATGGGTCGTGCTTGTAAGGTCTCAGCATAGTCTCTAGAAGTAACCGCAAAGGATTGTTAAGTTCGAAAGATATTACTGGGCAATTAGGTTTACCAATATCTTATGACTGTTTTGGTATAGCACGTCACGCCAAGACCCAGGCAGATCGTTTACAAGAGACATGAAAAGGCTTTGAAAACCTAGACAGGAGCTTTGGAGAACGACTGGACCCGAAAAGTAGCAATGGAAATATTGGCATTGAAGTCTATATCGAGGCAACAAGGCCAATGTAGGAAGCTCGGTGGTATCTGTTCAAAAGCCGGAGACGGCTTGTGGACAAGCTTGTAACCTTGGAACATCCGCTTCAACATTTCATAGTTAGACAGTACTGGATGACAATCGACTGTCAGAAAGGATGTTCGAAACTCTCGCAAAGCATACAATGCCAATGTCGACTAACGAAGACGCATTCTGGACGAGATAGACATCTGAATGATCAAGGGTTCAAAAGTAACCACATCCTCCATACCAAGGCAAAGACGATAACACGTTAGAGTCGCTGCTCCAGTCTCTATTCTTGTATTTGATCAGACGAAAGCCTACTATGTTTTGAACCTATTCTATCTAACGCCAATCGAGTTGAATCATCAATGTTGATAATAGGTCGCCAACTACGTATGCTATGCAGAATATTGCTGTAGCATAGGTTTTTCAAAGGAAAGTAACTCGATGCTTGGTGTGTACACTCAACTGTACATATTCTAGCTCGTCATTGCCAGTTTCCGGATTCAAGCCACCTGCCGTCACTCCTTCAAAGGACTTCACTCTACAATCAAAGGGGTTCGGTGGTCATCAGCCTGGGTGGCCATGAATCGATTTCCGGTGGGTTCTCTGTGCTCAAATTCTTACTGCCAAGCCTCTCGAGGGATTGGACGACTTCAACTGTCGAGTCTGAGCAGTTGTCATGACAGGCTGACGCATCTCTACCCAAACGCCGAAAGCAGACTCTGTCTGACAACGAGCATGCCCAATCATGGCAAGAGCGTCGACTCTGAAGCCCGAAATAGTGAGGCTGCGGCGTTCGGGCTATGGGGCCGTGGTGTTTTGGGCCATTCAACGATGTTGACAGTTTTACTACAGGGGGCAGGATCATGAGCAACCTTTGAGGTAGTTGGAGCCGGCTAAAGGTCACAGAGGCCTATCTAATCCCTGGCTAGACGTTGATCGTCGAGACAAGCATGTCAGAAAACTGGCCGCCAACGCTGTTATACGCAGCCAAGCTGGATAGGCCACCAGGCCGCATCGACAGGGCTTCGAGGCCAATGGCAGACTATGATGCCCGGGATCTTCTGCACAACGTATCTGACCATTTCAAATCGTATTCCAATTGAGAGCCCTTTACCAATGGCTCCGAACAAGAAATGCTCTCGCAGGCTGTGCGTGACCAACAAGCGGCGTGTGCGTATAGCCGGCGTATCGCCAGCATGCGTCTCACACTCGGGTCCCGACACCGCTGCTACCGTCCCTCATTGGATCACCCATTCTGACGAGCCGGGGCCGTCGTGTCGACACGTGTGCGCGGCATTATCTGACCTGCAAGCTACCGTCTAGTGTTGGGCAACTTGGCCCAACTCGTCCCTGGACGCGGCGAGGGAAAGGGCATGATGAAGCAATAGATCTACAAATCTGCCCATGATGTGACGAGTGACGGAGGACTGGAGAAGAAAGGACTGGAGCGAAGCGTTATGCCGTGCGGCAGCATGCCCCTTGAGTAACGCTTCTGCTACATACAGAGAGGTGTTGCATGGCAATGTGTCGCGCTCCAAGTGAAGCGGGCACAAAGGCCCGAGACGCAAGGCACAAGGGTCAATGGTTAGGTTGTTGATGCTCGGGCGCCAGGTCAGTCCAGATACATGTAGGACACGGGCAGGACTCGGGGATGCGTGCGACGTCAGTCTTGTCTATCTCAGACGCATGGGCACTTGCAGCGGAGTGGTGAGAATTGAAGATCCGCAATCATCCCAAGCTCAAGACTCGAATTCCGCCGAATCGGACGCGGTCCCAGTAGAACTGTGCCACCAAAAGACAGAGGATAGGTCTGCTTCGCCAAGAGGAGCGTGTAATAGGCTGCCTCGCCCGGTAGCACTGCTTCGCTTTCACTCCCCCTCTCCCAACACAACTTGCGAGAAGCCCAGCCCAGCGCCTGGGATAGTCCAAGCTTGCGAGGCCGAGCTTGGGCCGGGCTCGGCCTATCTGCCCGACGAGAGTCGAAATGGCCGGTTGTTGGCGGCAGAGCTGCGCGGGAGACACGGCTGCAAGGGGGGGAGTGGCTGGCTGGCCGGACGGGGAGGGACAGGGGATCGCGGATAGGCCCGTGTCTTCCTCCTCTTCTTTTTTTCTTTCTCTCTTTCATCCCGGCTGGCTATGACTTCAGTGACGCTATCCCCAAGACGACTTTACTACGGCATGCAAGAGACTGCTCTGGACCATCGCAGATGCCCCTTCCGGAGTCAGGATTCAAGGGGGGTGCAGCGTCAACATACATAGGCAATGCACGGCAGCGGACGGATCAAGACAACTTAGGAGACGCTCTCCTCGCCTACTGTAATTACCGCATAGTTGCGTTTCTGCGCGATGCAGAAGCCAAACTGAGATGAGGATAGAGACTTTCTCAGCCTCCATTCCCTCGAAAGCGGCTGGCTTGGTCAAAACAGGCAAGGGATATGCATCAGCAGAGGGTTCTCGACCCTCTTGTCTGCTGCAATAACCATCCAAGTTATTTCCCTCGGCGTCGCAAACAGCCCCGAGTACGTACTGGCACGGCCCCCAGGTTCAGCAAAGGGAAGTGAAGAAAAAATTTTCTCTCTCATCTCTCGCTTGTTCGCCCTCGTCCTGAAGCGAAGCCTTGTTGGGAAGTGGAAAGGGGGTGGTGGTTATTGCTTCAGGATCAGAGACAAGGTCGAGGAGGCCATTGCACAGCCCGGTAACGAGCCGTGGATGTTATTCGGAGTGCACTTATCTTGTTGATGCAAATACTCCCCTTTAATGGCCAGACGACGAGGGCGTGCAGAAGACTTTTCTTTCTGGCCTACGCGGTTTCCGTGTCGCGCCGGAGAGAAAGGTTTTCTTGTTGCCACCATTCAATCCCGACGGCACAGCCAGCGTTTCTCTGCGCACGACCAAATTGAAGTCATTGACAGAACTCGGCGTACACCCTCGCACGGGGCACAAGCGAGAGAGAAAGAGGGAAGAAGAAAAAAAGCTGGACACAGATCCCGGAGCAAGGAGACGAGAACCCGGTCTAACGGCTCTCTTGACAGGAACGATCTGATGAGCCGGTGAAACCACGCCGAGATCAGAGTCAAGTTAAGCAAGCAAAGTATTTACGATTCGGCTAAAATCTGTTAGTTTATGCTCGTTTGGCCCCCATCGCGACGCTCGCCATTTCGCGCTTCTTTATTTTTACTTCTTTGTTATGTCTGGCTGGTAGTGGTGAGACGGGTCCAAGGGGTCTGAGCCGGAATTCCCACGTGGAAGGAAAAAGTAGATGACGGGCCCGGGCTGGCGTGCGTGTGCACCCTGGAACATCCAGCACAGAACTACAGAACGTACTCATTGGCGGGTGGAACACGAGAGACAAGGGGCCGGGAGTTGGGGCAGAAAATGGACAAAAAGGAATGAAGCGGGAAGGGAAAAGGGAGGGAGGGCACGGCTGGACAAACAAGAGAGGGCCGGGCTGACGAGATCAAGCAACTATCCCAAGTTTGCATGAACAATTGTTCAAGAAGGATTGAGAAGAGTGCCCTTAGGGTCTTGGAGAAATAGAAGCTACTGTACGAAGTAAAGAAAGATAGTTGCGTATGAGTCATGACGATGATGTTTATGATGATGATGGTATTGGTGACGTTCACGACAATAGACAGACTGCTAGACACACGGCAAAGCGGCTTGCGACGGATCGGAGCGGATGCACGACGGCAAGTGACAGACAGATAGACAGAGTGGACAGGCAGGATGCGGGAATCCATGCATGTGCGCAGCGGCGCCGTCAGCACACGCCATCCGGCAGAGTCGGTGATGCTGGGGTTCATGGAAGAACGAAGAACAGAGGCTAGAGAAGACAGCAAAGGAAAAGAAACGCCGCTTGTAGGAATCGGTGAGCTCTGACAGGTACCTCACCGTCGTGTACATGTTCCGACTGCTTGTGTACAAGGCGTCTGGGTATCCTCAGTGAAATGTGAGCCTAAAAAAACAAGGTGACGAGACTTGACTTGCCAAATACATGTATTGAAGCATCCCTCCTGTGTGATGCGTTGGCATGAAGGCAGAACACACTACGGGATGTACGGGAGGAACCAACAAGAGACAAGAAGAAGAAAAGCAAAAGAAGAGAGAGAAGACGTTGGATCGAGTCGATCCAAGTACGGTATCTTTTCGTCACAGACTCACTCCAGTCTTCCTTTACTCATACTCCAGTCTCTCACCTCAAAGCGTCGGTGACCAGGGAGCACACCGGCTGAATCCACGTTCACGCTTTTGCCTCGTTTCTTTTTTTTCTTCGGTTTGTCTACTCAAGGTTACCTCAGCCTGAGGCAGTACTAGTACGCAGCAAGTAAAACGGGTGGCCTGACATGGAGTCAATATACTGACGGCAGTTGTACGCAAGTGTAGTGCAACGCAGACACATAAGCCAAGCCTGGTCACACACAGAGTCCATTAATCCCGTCAAGGGATGAACGCTGCACGCCGGGCTTGAAGTCCTCGAAACAGTACCAACAAGACAGCCCGGTCGGTACAAATGACAGTACTGTACGTAGCACAAATATCCAACGCTGCCAACCTACCCAAAGCAAAGAGGCACAACGCGGCCCCCAAAGAAGCGAGACAAGTCAAGGACAGGGGAGAAGGGAGCCCCAGGTCCCGGCACGTTCCAAAAAAGAAGCTTCACGCACACCACATCCCACGTCACCATGACTGTGATCTTTGACGAACGAACTCACACCCCTCCCGGAGCGGGTCTGCCTAGGCTTCTTTTAGTTTCTCTTGAACCCAACCCAACCCAACCCAACCCCCCCCCCTCCTCGTCCTAACCAGAGAAAAACCCGTTGAATCGATCCAAAGACGGGTCAAAGTCGGGAGACGACGCAGCAGTGCGGAAAGAGAACCCAAGGAAAAAAAAGATATCAGAGACAAGAAGAAAAATTTTCACTGTTCCGTCTTACTTTCCTGGGTTCTGTTCCGGTCCCAAGAAAACAGTGCTAGAACGCCTGTCTCGCATGCGCGCCCGCCCCTTCTTCTTCGCCCCGTCTCAGAGTTGAAGGGACTGGAGGAACGAACGCGGGAAGCCAACAGCGAGAGATGAGAAGGGAAAGGGGGAAAATGCGCTCTCTGGGCTGTTCGTAGCTAACGCTCTCAGGCAGCACAGTGAGCTCCGCTTGTCTCTGATGACTGTCTCTGATGGTCTCCGATGAGGGGCCCTACGGTGTCCAGCTTAAGGAGAGGCCCCCCGGGGGAGGGGGGGGGGGCGGTTGAAAAGGGCGGCGACGCGCAGGAATCCGACAAGCTGGATCCGCCAAGGGCCCGGCTTCCGAGTTCAGCCAGTCAGCCACAGGGAGGGCACGAAGGCTTTGGGGGCGCCGGAGAGAGACAGGGGGAGTTTATGTTCAGGCTGGCAGTGTACTGTACGAAGAAGTAAGTTATGTGCTGTTGCTCGTGTGCTTGTGCGACGCAATGCCGCTTGCCGTCTTGTCATCCCTTTTGGGGCCGAAGAAGGAAACAGTGCAGGGAAACACGCAATGCATGGCCGCATCATCCGGCCCCCAGAAGGCGGCAGAGAAGGAAACCACTGGGATGAGGAAGGGAAACCAAGTCTTGCTTTGAGTTGTGTGCGGAAGACAGAGAGGGAGGAATGGTAAAGGGAAAAAAATCTCCGGTTCATTCATGCATTGGCAACTTTCGATTTGATTAAAGGAAGGTGAGTTTCACGCTGTTGAAGCAGCAACCGGGAGATCCACCCACGATTGCATTGAAACCGGAGAAAATCAAGAAAGTAACTTAGTGAAGTATTCTTCTTCTTGGGCGGTCCTTGATAGGTAAAATTCATGCGTTCGATCCGATCCGGTCACCAAGGCACACATCACGGCCCGCCGGTTCTTGATTCAAGTCTGGCATTTTCCACGGAGGGCTCGGCGGGCGGGCCGGAGGAAAGGAAAAGAAACGAAAAGCACGGAAGAAGGGAGGGTGGGCTCCTGAAACATCGAAAAGAAGAGGACAGCCATCTTCTGTCTTTTTCTTTTCTTTTTCTCAAGATAACTTTGCCGTTTTTTTCTCTCTTTCGCTCGTTGTTTGTTCATGCCGGTCGCCATGCGTGCCGAATCGGCGGGCTCCCGAGCTCACCGTCACTTTGAAGAGGATAGGCCCAAGTCACTCGCTGTACAAAGATGCGCAGAGCCTTGTTCCTTGCGATCGTCACCGACAAATGGGAAACAAAAAATTCGCAGAGGCTCATTGGCTAGGGTGCGATGTTGACACGCATCGATTCGGGTAAAAAGAGAAGTGGTGACGACTTGTTTCGTTGGCCATGTGATTCCAGTTATAGTTCCCGGGTCTTTTCGAGTAAAGTGCCTTTGTACGCATTGCCATTTTGCGTACTCCGGTAGCAGAAAAAGAGAGAGATCGTGACCCAAGGATTTCATTCACTCACCCAAGAGTCTTGCCTGACCAGGCGGATCCTCGTCCGTTTGAAGTGGGCTGGGATCATCGTCCAAGGCGCGCGGGAGCTCCCGGGGCCTGGCCTGGACTGGACTTGCTGGGTAGCTGGCTGGCTGGGTCCTCGTTGGATTGAAGGAGGGAAGGGGGACCAAGACAAGTCATGCGCTAATGCCAAGGACCCGATGATCGGCGAGGAAGGATGGATAAGGTAGCTTTGTTAGATGGATGAGATGGTTTGATATGAGTGACTGACTTCATGTCGCTGTCGTGTGTGTGTGTCGATTGAGGCACGCATCGACGAATGTCGAGTTGACACACGCCGAGAAGCAGGTTATCTTGCTCAGAAGGACAAGCTCTTCATACCAATAAACCCCAATGGACGCCTTGCTTGTTCATGCTTTCTGAGAATTTTCGTCTCATCATGGATAATTTCGAGTGTCTTGGTGTAACCCCTCACAAGAGCGAATATGCCCTTGAGGCTTGTGTTGAAACATTCTTCATAAAAGCTGCAATAAGACTTATTCTGTACCAAGTATAACAGGAAAGGTCCCCTTTGTTCCAGCACCGCACAGGTGCATACTGTACACTTTTTGTGCATCATGTACGAGGCTCTACGTACTTGAAAGAATTACGCTGTGCGACCCGGGGTGAGAAGAAAGGAAAGGAACGAAAGAAAGACAACAAGGCCCAGACAACACATTGCTCGCATGTTCCATCTTGGCGCGCCAGAGACAGCCAGCTTGGCCGCCATCACTCTCACCCTCTTCGGAAGAGGTCTCAACTTTACATACATACAAAAGGTCTCTTATGCGCGCTCTTTCGCGCCGCAGCCCTACGAGACATGAGAGAAGTTGGGTTTTGGAAAGGGGTGGTAGCTGTCAGAAAGATTTGCTTGCTCCCTTGCTCCCTTGGGCGTTGCACCGCGCCGTGATCCCCGGACCCGGGGGG
>APKU01000247.1:0-37375 GCA_000472125.2 Hirsutella thompsonii MTCC6686 | reverse complement strand
TTATAATAAAGTTTTAAGTAATTATAATATTAAACCCGCTAAATATTATATTAAATAGCCTTTATAATATCTATATAATATTTTATATTAATTAGGTTAAATATATAGTAAATAATATATTATTTAATTAAGCCCTAGCTAATATTAAGCTAGGGTTATAACTATAAATTAATAAAAATAAGCTTAGCCTTAATAAATATAAAATAAAGGATATCTTTATTATTAAAAATATATAAGGTTATAATAAGTATTATAATATCCTAATTAAATAAAAAAGATTTATTACTTTAACTTAAAAGCTACTTAAATAAGTACTTAATATAGTAGTAATTATATATTTTAAATAATAAGAAAAGAATATTTTAATATATAATAGGCTTAAAGCTATAAAAATTAATTCTATAAGGGTCCTATTTAAGCTATTAATAGATAAAAAGATAACCTTTAAGTAGTACGCGCTTTAGATATTTCTTAAAGCTATTTAAAGCCTATTATTTCCTTTATTTCCCTTATTTCTATTCCTATAACTAAATAAACTATAGCGAATTAAATTTTAATCCTCTAGCGTAATAATAGCGCTAATATATATTAATATATTAATTATAGCTTTATTAATATTATAATATTTATTATAGTTATTATTCTTATATATTAAAAGTTTATATTAATTAGCCTTTTATTATTAAAAGGCTTATTTATAATAGGTTATAAAACCTTATAAGCTAACTATTAATATATTAAGCTATTATTATATAGTATATTAGGCTGATATAATATAGCCTATTAGGCTATTATTATAGGTAGGTATAATTAATACTATCTATTAGCCGGTAAGGATAAAGGTATTACCTAGATAGGTAATTAAAGATAGGATAGCTTTAATAGGTAAGGGTAAGGGTTTTAAAGTAAAGGTAAAAGCGGATTATATTAAGCGCGGCTAAATATATATAGCCTTTATTATAGTAATAAGATATTTATTAATAGCGCGATATTATATAAAAAGGATAATATAATATATAAAAATACTTATTAAATAGACTTAAGCTAGATATTTAATAATATAACTAATAATATTATTCTTTTTCTATTATAAATTAAGTAATAGATATATAGGTTAATAATAAAAAGGTATCTCTTTTAAAAATACCTTTTTATATTTTTATAATATATATTATAGGCTAGATTATATTTAATATATTTATATTAAGTAATACCTTTCTTAATTAGATCTTTTAAGTATAGAATATAATAATATCCGATTTCTTTTAAGCTAATAAGATTATTATTATTACTACCGCCCTTAATAATATAAGATCCTATAGTCTATTAGGGCTTAAATAGCGCTAAATTAAAGGCTAGGCTATTATTTAATATTTAAGGATTAATAGAAAATATTTTAAAATAAAAAATAAAGTAAAGGACTTTTTTTTAATTTCTTATTTAAATATAAATAGGAGATAGTATAAATACGAGATATTAATAATATAAAAGAGAAAAAAGAAATTATTAAATATATTATATTATAAAAAGAAAAAAAAGAAATTTTTTTAATAGCGGATTAGGCCCTATAAGGCTTAATATACTTTTAGGAAATTAGCGCTATATAGCTAAGTAATAGCTAATAAGGTATTATTATACTCCTAATTAATAGGCTAACTAGGAGTATATTAAGCGCTATTAGCGGCTAATATACTTTAAGCGGGCCCTTAATTAGGCTGATAGGATATATTATAGATTTAAGCTATATTTAGGTTTAAAATATTATAGATTATATAAATATATTAATTACGCCTTATAAATAGCTCTATTAATAGCGAGGTATAGTTATATTACTTCCCTACTTAAGTTTATAGATCTCTAATTAGATGCTTATATATAGATATATTAAGGCTAGTCTATTATAGCTATAAGATAATAGAGATTAAATTATAGCTTAAAAGTAGGTCTATTATATAAATAGTAAAATATATTATTTAAATAGCTCTATTTATATCTTAAACTAAATATAACTTAAGTCTATAATAAGTTATAAGCTTTTATTACTTATTAAAATAAATAAGTTTAATCTTTTTAAGCTTATATTTTTACTTTTTAAGCTTAGGCTTATTAAAATAAGCTATTTACTATAGCTTTTAGCTACTTAATATTCTTTTAAAGGCTTATAAAGGTTATAAAAATATTAAAGTTATTAATATAGCTTAATTATAAGCTCTTAAATAGATTAATCCCTTTAATAAATAGAAGGAATAATATAATAGAGCTTATAAGGAAGCCTTAAGGCACCCCTATAATAATATCTATAGGGGCCTATAGCTAGCCTATTAAGATATATACGTATATATATAAAGCATGCGCACGATAGCGCAGGGTAGCGTGACTGCGAAAGTGGCTATTTCTTTTATGCGCAACCTTTATAGAATAATAAACAACGCTCCGCCCTATTTTCCCTAGATGAAGTTTCTCCAACCTATCCTCATTAGGCGTTTGACTAAATACTAAAAGTAACAGAAGCCGACCTTCCATCACTGATGCCCGCCGCGACCGCTGATACTCCAGAGTCCAGAGTGCCAGTTCCCCTGCTCCCTCGTCCCCTTCACCTCTTTTTTTTCTCCCCTTATGCACCTGAACTTTCACAGCAGTGGGATCCGAGATGCTTGCAGAGGAGCTGAGCTCAAGAATGCAGATGCCTGGTAATCCTACCGCAAAGCAGAAGTGGTGATGATGTCCCGGTGATGTACAATGAACGTCAGAAATTATTCCTTTTCCAGATGTGACCCATAACTCGTCTTTTACCGAAAATATGCTAAGACTTATTGGCTGCAGATGAAGAGACGGCGCGAATTGGACGATATCCCGCGATGTTAACGCATTTTGCCCGAGAGACAACGAACGGCGTGTAATTGCGATCGATCGAGTCGTCAAGCTCAATCATGCTGAAAGAGTCTGCTTATGGATTCGCCGTGGTGGACGCGACGGATGGCTTCTGCAAAGACTGGCGAGATATCCAAAACCTCGAGCTTGGGACACAACCGGCAGTGGTCCTCTTGAGGAACCGAGTTGGTGACGACAATCTTGTCAATGGCTGAAGCATTGAGTCGCGGGATGGCATCGCCGCTGAGAACTCCATGAGTCAGGAGAGCGTACACGCGGGTAGCGCCTTCACGCTTCAGCAGCTTGGCGGCGCGGGTAATGGTGTTGGCTGTGTCGGCCAGATCGTCGACGAGGATGCAAATTCGGTTGGCAATGTCACCGACAAGCATCATGCTGGCATTGCGCTGATCGGTGAACTTGATGGGACGGCGTTCCTGGTATCGCGTGAGTGACATTCAGACGGCAGATCAGATAGCGCTACCTTGTGAATGAGAGCAAAGTCAATCTCGAGGCTGTCTGCAATGGCCGTGGCCCGTTTCGCACCACCGGCATCTGGCGAGACGATGACGGCCTCCTTGTAGTTGGGGATGTGTTTCTCGATGTAGCTTTGCAGGAGAGTCTTTCCGTAGAGATTATCGACGGGGATATCAAAGAAGCCCTGATACTGCGGATCGTGAAGGTCCATGGTGATGATGTGGTCGGCGCCGGCGCAAGTGAGAAGGTCGGCGATGAGTGTGCCAGCCTGAGCAACCCATTGCTTGTAGCCTGGCTTAGGCTGGAAAGCAGAGATGCTGCTGGGGTTATTATAGTCGTGAGTAGTGAAGCTACGAAGCGACGACGCCATATAGTCTCCGTGGTGGGCGCGACCGTTGGAACCGATACTGGAAGCTGTATCTGAGCGCTTGGGGACGTGATCGGCGCCGTTCCCGTTTCCGTTGGCGTTTCCGTTGGCCTCGACGGCAGGGTCTTCAGTGATGACACTTTTGGACAGCTTCTCGGCGAGGTTCTGGACGCCCATGGACAAGCCGAGACCGTTACTCCGCGGGCCGCCGGGGCGAGGCGTGGCCGGCACACTCTCAAAGGTGTAGTCCTTTCTTGACTGGGTGTCGCAGGACTTGGACAAGGGCGCGCCCGACTTATTGTACGGCCAATCGGGCTGTCGCGAGTACGGAAAGAGCGGGATGACGGCGGTAACTCGCTTGGCGGACCCAGTCTTACAGGCCGAGATCATGATGCACAGGTCGATGAGGTTGTCGTTGACGCTGCCGGAGCCCGACTGGATGATGTAGACATCCTTGCCACGGACCGAGTCCTTGATTTCGCATCGACTTTCGCCTCCAGAGAACTTGCCGAGGATGCGATCGCCGGGTGGTATGCAAAGGATATTGCACACGCTCTCCGTCAGCTGCGGATGCGAATTGCCGCCCAGGATGACGATGTTTCGGACCATGGCGGCTTTGCGTAGGTGCGCCCACGCTTAGACGCGGGAGGCCGGCGCCGGAGAGAAAGATAGTCGAGTCGAGGCAGAAGCCGCAAAGGAGTGCTCAATGCCCTACGGCAGGCTGGCCTTTGGGAGGGGGGGAGCAAGCGACTGTCTCTCTCTGTGTGTTCGTCCGCCGCTCGCCGTTGCCGGGATCTCTTTGAGGGCAAGAAACGCACCGGCTTACGGGATTTCCCATCGAGGTTTTACCCCGAAGCGCTCGGGCGGGGCGGCAGACACCAAGGCCCTGATCCGGGACGTCTGCTGGTTATATGTTCCCGTAGTAGGCACGTGAGTCGGGCGGGGCTCTCGATAGACCGAGTAAGCGGCGCGGGATAGTAATCAGGATAGTAAAGCAGCCTATATATCGATTCGTCCTAAAATTTAAATCGGTCTACGAAAGAGAGTAGAGCTATTTTATATAAGTAGAGCTATTTGCATAATACCTTTTTACTATTCGTATAATAGACCCGCTTTTAAGCTATAATCTAATATTTATAACCCCTTTATAGCCCCTTTAATCTATACCTTAAGTCTCTTCTAATACCTTAACCTTTATACCTAACCCTTCTTTTTATAATATACTCTTTATAGCACTCTTTATAGTACTTTTTATAGCGCTCTTTATAATAAATTCTTTATAATACTCTTTATAATACTCTTTATAATACTCTTTATAGTATATTCTTTATAGCGCTTAAAATATAGCGCTTAAGGAATATTTATAATTATAATTATAATCGCTATTATAGTCGCGCTTATTATTACGCGACTCGATACTTAACTTAAGTATTATACCTAAAAAAAACCTAAAAAATAGCTAAATATATTAAGTTAATAATAGCTTATAGCGAAAGTAGCTCGAAAGCGGGTCTATTATATAAATAGTAAAAAGGTATTATATAAATAGCTCTACTTATAAACGTTCCTCGAGCGCTATATTTCGAGCGTTATAAAGAGTACGTTATAAAGAGTGCGCTATAAAGAGTGCGCTATAAAGAGTGCGCTATAAAGAGTACTATAAAGAGTGCTATAAAGAGTGCTATAAAGAGTGCGCTATAAAGAGTGCGCTATAATAAGAAGGGTTAGGTATAGAGGTCGAGGTATTAGAAGAGACTTAAGGTATAGGATAGGGGGGCTATAAGGGGGCTATAGATATTAGATTATAACTCGAAAGCGGGTCTATTATATAAATAGTAAAAAAGCCGTTACGCCTTAGGGCCTACCGCCTCTTTTACTTCCCTTTCTATATTTACCTAACGATAGAATACCCTTTATTTTAGCTATATTTTTCTATAATCTCGATCGCTATATAGGTAACGGTCGGGATAGTAGAGGGGGTATTAACTATAGCTTGTTAACCTCGCTTTAGAAGAGTATTTATTATATACTTAAAGTAAGTCGGTAGGTACTTTATTAACTTAAGCGCGGAAATAAGGCTTATAATACCGCCTATAAGGTAGCTAATACCTATAATAAAGCTAGTATTTATAATAAAGCCGGTATTTATAATAAAGCTAATATTTATAATAAAGCTAGTATTTATAATAAAGCTAGTATTTATAATAAAGCTAGTATTTATAATAAAATCGCTTAGAAGTTATTAGGTATTATTAGCCTTATATTTATAGGTAACTAAAGCCGCCTATAAAAGGATTAAATAATATTAGGGTTATAGATTTAAAGTAGTAATTCCTTAATATTCTAATTATAGAAATTAATAAAATTAATATATAAAAATATAGGATTTTTATTAATAGCTTATTAAGCTATTACTAAAAATAAATATCTTCTTTTATAAGCTCCTTACTTAATTAAAGCTAAGTAAATATCTTATAAATAAAGTAGGCTATATTAATTAGTAAATTAATTATAATAGGGTCGAAGCGGCTTACTTAAGGTTATTATAATAACTACTATTTAATACTATTAAGCTATTAGATCGATAGTAAAATATATTATAGCTATAATAACTATATTAAGCTACTTCTACCTAAAGTATTAATACCGCTAAAGAAGCTATTATTATATAGCTATTATATATATTATTACTTCTTATTAGCTATTATCTAAAGTATCGCGTAATAAAGATAAAATAGGTTATTTATATTAATTATAAAGTATAATTTAATATCCTTATATATTAGATAGATAGTATTACGCTAGGGACTTATAGAGGTATCTAGGGTAGCTATCCTTACTATAAAGGAAATTAGGAAACTCCCGGAGGAAAACCCTTACCTTATCTTCCTACTATTATACCTCCTTTATCTTAGTTACGCCTCTATAGTATATCGTCCCTTAGGGTAGGTCCTAAGGGTCTTTAGTTAATTATCCTACTAGCGCTTATATTAGCGCGTAGCCGATATAGGGTAGCCTAGCTACCCTACCTTTTTATTTATTAATATATTAGCCTTTCTTTTTGCTTTTTTTTCTCTCCTTTTTCCTTTATTTTTATTATTACTACCGCCCTTTCTTTAATTACTATTACTTTATACCTAATATATCTATTAATCCTATACCTCTTTTAGATCTTCCTTTTTATTATTATTATCCCTATTTATAATACCTAATTACTCCTACCTTAATATTACCCTTTTTTTAGCTTTTTAGGCTAAAGAAAAAGAGGTAAATTAAAAGCTTATAATATTAATACCTTAAGTATTAAAGAAATCGAAAGGGAAATCGAAAAAGGCTTCTAGCTCGGCTATTAAGCGCGCCTTTATTATACCTAATTCTAAATATATAACTCCCTATTAGAATTATATTAAAGCGCTTATTAATATTAATTATAATAAAAACTATAATAGCTATTAAAATTAATATTATAAGCTAACCTTATTTTTTCCTTTTATTATATTTTCTTTTTATTTATTAATATATTTATTAAATATAACCTCTTAAGCCTATTATTATTATTTTAATTTTAATTATAGATAGATAATATTACGCTAGGGACCTATAGAGGTATCTAGGGTAGCTATTCTTATTATAAGGGAAACTAGGAAACTCCTAGAGGAAAACCCTTACCTTATTTTCCTACTATCGTACTTCTTCTATTTTAATTATACCTCTATAGTATATCGTCCCTTAAGGTAGGTCCTAGGGGGTCTCTAGTTAGTTATCCTATTAGCGCTTATACTAGCGCGCGGCTAATATAGGGCCGCCTAGCTACCTTACCTTTTTATTTATTAATATATTAGCCTTTCCCTTTACTTTTTTTCCTTTTTTTTTCTTTTATCTTTATTTTTATTATTACCCTTTCCCTTTTTATAACCGCTTTATACCTAACGCGCGTCTATCTATCCGCTTATTAGCCCTATATCTTTTCTAATCCTTCCTCTTTATTACTATCGTCCCTATCCGCGATACCTAATTATACCTGCCTTAATTCCGCCCTTTCTTTAGCTTTTTAGGCTAAGGAGAAGGAGGTAGAGTAAAAGCTCGCGATATTAATACCTTAAGTATCTAAGAAAATAATAAGGAAGATAAAAAAAGCTTCTAGCTTAGCCTTTAAGCGCGCCCCTATTATATCTAATTTTAAGTATATAACTCCCTATTAGAATTATATTAAGATACTTATTAATACCGATTATAATAATAACTATAATAGCTATTAAAACTAATATTATAAGCCGATTTTACCTTTACCCTTTATTAAGTCTTCTCCTTATTTATTAATATATTTATTAAGTATAACCTCTAAAGCTTATTATTATTATTATAACTTTAACTAGAAGTATTTTTAAATAGGTCTATATCTTATTCTTTATTTACTTTAATTAGGTTCTTATTAATTTCTCCTTTAAATTAGACTTAAGGGCGCTAGCTATATAGCTATCTTATATACCTATTACCTTAATATTTATAATAAAGAGGAGGACCCTTACCTTAAGCGTTAGATTAAGCTATATCGGGCTACTACTATATCTTATAGAATTAAGGCTACTATATAAGCCTTTAACTAATGCGCTATAGCTATAACCCTAATTACTAATAGAAAGGGGGCTACCGGTATAAAGGTAGCCGATATCTTTATTAATATAGCCGCTACTTAAGAGTATATATATAACGACTTTATATCTTTTTATATATTAATCCTCTTTTAGCTAGATAGAATAAAATATAGCGCGGCTATATTAGCCTTAATACTTTATAATATCTATAAAAATATTTAATTTTTTTACGATTTTTTTATTATTAAAGCTTTTAACCTTAGCCTTAATACTATTATACCTTTATACCCTAATAATACCTCGGCCCTAGTCCTACCCCTACCTTTAATACCTTATTTTACCGCTAGGTAGCTTAATACCTTTAGTAATAAGCCGTAAATAAAGAAGTTTTTAAAGATTAATAGCTCTACTACCCCTTAGGGTTTAGGTTATAAGCGGGCTACTAGCTTAAAGTGAAAGGAGGTAGTTAAGCTAAGTAATATAAATAATAAGGATAGTAAGGATAATAATAATATAATAGAAATTCCTATTAAGAAGTCCTATTAATAATAGGTATTAATATAATTAGGTCTTAATATAAAGAAGAGCTATATAGATTATATTTAGTTTTTAATTTTCTTTTCCTTTATTAATAGGGGATAATTTAATAGAAAAATAATAAAAATATCTTAATAATAATTACTTATTTTTATAAAATATTATATAATAATACCTTATCTTATTATTTTTAGTATCTTTAGCGGGCCGGAAATAGCCCGCCTTATTCCGCCGCTCCGCTTAGGTTTAATCCTTATATTAGGAATATAAAGTATCTCTCCTTTAATTAATTCTTTTTTTCTTTTATATAGATAATCGCCCCCGCTTCGGCCCTAGTTCTTTTATATAGGTTAAGGTTTAGGTCTATTATAACTACTTATAGTCTATTATTTATACCGCCGCTATAATAGCGGTTAGTACCCTACCTAGGCCCCTCCTATCTACCTATTATCTTCCCCTAATAGCTTCTTTATCCTAACCGTCTTAGCTATCTTTATTAATCTAAAGGTATAGCTAATTAAGGCTAAGCCTTTTTAATATCTCTATTAATATAAATTATAGAAAGCGCCTTAAGGATAAAAACTATTATATTAGCCTAACTATATAGCCCCTTATATAAAGGAGCTAATATACTTCCTATACTTCTTTAATAAAGGGTAGTTATTCTTTAGCTTATATTATTAACTTATAGTCTAAGGTAATATAATAAATTATATCCCTTTTAGCCTTATATTAATAAAGGGGTATTATTATTTTTAATACCCTTCTTTTAAAGAGGAAGTTATTTAAGCCTATCTTTTTAGTATATATCTAAATTAATATCGCGCTAATATACTTTAGCTATCCTTTATATAGTATTAAAGGGCCTTTTATCGAATTAAAAAGTAATAGGATAGAGGCTATATATTACGGGCCCCGGCTAAGGCCCGCTTTTATTTTACCTTTAGCTTTTACCTACCTATCTACCTATTCCTTAGCGACTTTCGCTTATAGCTACTTTTTTATAGCCTTTATTTATATTATAGGGCTTAATTAAGTCTTTCTATTATCGTCTTTTACTATTAGCTAATCGCCTAGCGCTACTATTACTTCCTTAAGGGGGGGCTAAGCTATATTTTACCTAGATTTCTTCTTTTAGAGTATTATTATTATAAATATAGTTATAGTTTCGAATCTCGCGAGTATACCTATAATTCTTAATTTTAGGATTATATAACTTACCCTAAAGTTAAAGAAGATATCGAGTAGTAATATTTCTATCTTTACCTTTAGGTAATAAGTAGGTATAGCCTAATATACTCCTATTATAATATATAAATATCTTATTTAATATTTCTCTAGCTTTTTTATAATACCCTTTAGGTTTTTCCCTTTTAGGGTTAATATATAATATACCGCCGCCCTATAGGTAAGTATAGCCCGGATTACCTTTATATAGACTTTTCTTATCTTTTTAAGTAATAAGCTATATATAAAAGCAGTTAGGTATATAAATAAAAGGGCTTAATATTATAGCTTTACTTTAAGTTATATAAAGTATAGTTTCTATAAAAGCTTATAGTAAACCTAAACTCTAAGGAGTTATATATCTTATATTAAGTATATTATATTAAGGCCTAATCGGATAGTTATTATATCTATTTATCTTACTTTAATAAAATATATTAGCTTATTTTTATTAGGTTCGAATATAATTCTAAACTTCTCTATTTATTTTTAATATATTACTTAAGCTCCTTCGATTTAGCTTATAGTTTATACTATATTATACCTAATATTAATAAGGTTAATATTATCCGTAAAGCTTACCGTTTAAATCCTTTATGCTTTTTATAAGCGCTTATAGAGCGAGGTAATATAATAAAGGAAGAGGATAAAGGAAAGGGGGGATCCTTAAGGGACCCTAGCTATTATTAAGGTAGGTTATATAGCTTATCTATTAAAGATAAATATAAAAGTCTTATCCTTTAGGTAGCTTTAAAGTAGGCTTATTACCTATTTTAAGAAGCTTTTCTTTAAAAGGACTTTAAATAAGATATTATAATTTACTATATTAAAGGCTCCCTTAATATCTAACTATAGGAATAATATTATACCTTTTCTTACCTAAGCCGCCTTAATTACCTCTATAACTATAAGGATAGCGATTTCTATAGACCTATATTTTCTATTCTTTATCTACCCTCCTAATAGTAGCCCGTTTTCCTTTAATACTTTAATAATCCGGGTAGTAAGTATTACTTTAAGAATTTTCCTTATCGTTAAGAGTAATAAGATTAATCTCTATCCTCCTAGCGTATTATAAACCTCCTATTTCTTACTTAGCTTCTTTAGGACTATAATATTAATATATTAAAACCGGATTAAAAAATATCTAATCCTTATATAAGTAATATAGATCTTTATTAATTCCTTTTATAATTATAATCTATATATCTTTAGAAACCTAAAAGGGACCTTATTTAGCTTTATTACTTTTTAAAGGGATATCTTCTTTATCGCTTATATTATATAGCTTATAGTAATTTCCTTTTCTATTTTAAATCTTAATAAGGACTCTTTAGCCTAATATTACTTAATTAAGGCTAATTAAAGGAAGTATTTAGCTATAAAAGTAGCTACTTTATCTTAGAAATATATCGCGATTTTATATAGCGTTATAAGTAAGGGGATATATATAGGTTCTAAAGGGGCCCCGCTATAAAGGCAGGCCTATTTTACTAACTTCTAGAATAAGCTTAGGTTTTTTATTATTGCTTATAATATCTTTTATTAAGCTTTTTATTTTTCTTTTTAAACGATTTACTTTAAGATTACTATTATCTCTTTAAGCTCCTTTTATTCTTTATTCCCTTTTTATTTCCTATATCTCCTTTTAGCCTTCTTTATAGCCCTAAAGGCCTTTATTACCTTTATTATATATTATTAATCCTTATTTCCCTATCGTTTAGGCCGGTATAGGATTATATCTTTAGCGATATTTTAAAAGGTATCGGTAAGGTTATTTAGGGCTTTATCTATCTTTTTTTTTATCTTTACCTCCCTATATTCCGGTATTATTTCTTCTATTTTCTCTTAAACTACCTTTTTATTTATATTTTTCTACTTTAATACCGGCTTACTTCCCCCCTTTTTTTCTTCCTTAAGGGAAGTAGTTAGGAAGAGGACTTAAGGGATATAATTAAAGCTAATTAGCTTTAGGTTAGGTCCCTAATATATTAGGTTAAGGTTTTTTATTATAAAAGCTAAATCTAAAGTATTATCCCTATATCTATAGAAACTCTTTATATATTCTCCTTTTAATATAAAAAGGTCGGCCTAAAGCCTAGCCGCTTCCGCTAAGAGGTAATTAGCTTTATTATTTATCCTTTTATATTTATCTTAAGCTAGATAATAAGTATTAAAGTCCTTAACGATTATAATTACCTATCCCGCTTTAGCTCCCGCTATAGCCTAAAAGGCTAAAGCGCGAAGCTCGCTTAAAGGGGAATATATAACTAATAGTCTCTTACTTCCGCTAAAAGTAATCTTTTTTTAATCTTAGTCTATTATTAATTCCTAGCTTCTTATTAATAATCTCTTATATATATATATTACTAGGTAGCCGCCCTTTTATAGTAACTTATAAGGGGCAAGGCCTAAGGATAATAATAGCTATCCTAAAGCTAAGGCTACTTTTTATAATATAATAATATTATATTATTCCTTACTATATAATATAAAGTATATTAGCTTATTTCTCTTATTAATATTCTAATATAGGACCTTTATTTATATATTATTATAATTTCCTAATAGTTAGTAGTTTATTCTAGCTTTAGCTATATAGATATAAGCGGAATTTAATCTAAGGGGGTAGCGCTATATTACCTTATAAATTATTAAATATTAAAGTTACTTAAGTTTACTATTTAGGTCTTATTAGCTTAGGTAATATTTATACCTAAAGGTTATCCTTATTTCTTACCTTATCTCGCTAAGGTAAATATAATCGGGATTAAGGGTATATTAAATTAAAATATTAAGTATAATATTAAAAAGGCCTATAAGTCTATAATCTATTTAATAAACTAAATAGGTTATATCGGGTAATATATCCTTATATTTTCTTATAGCTTAATTACTATAAGGTAGGTCCTAGCCTATAATAGGTAGTTTCTATAATAAAATATATATTTATAAGGGATAATACCTACCTTTACTAAATAGTTATTTTCTCTTTTAATATATCTTACTTCCCTATACCGGCTATACCTTACTACCTCTTTATACCTCCTCCCGATATAACTATATTTATAATAATTATAATACCTCTATAAGTAGACCTTTTTATTAAAGGGCTTATATTAAAATACCTAACTATCTATTATTAATCTAAAATCGTAGAGTTTATTAGCCTTATTAATATCTATTAGGGAGAAAACTAAGGTCCGGATCGGGTAGTCTTTAGTTTATAGCTTTATTACCTTTATCTTTAAGATTAAGATATTATTTACCTTATTTAGCTCTTCCTTCTACTCCTTATAGTTCCCGGCTATAAGCCGGGCTAATACCCCCTTTATAACGACTTAATATTTCTATCTAGCGATTTTAGCTTTATTACTAAAAGTATTTATAACCTATATTAAGTTCTATATAAATTCTTTTACCGCTATATTAAAGGTTACCGCTATATCTCCGCTTAATAAGCGCTTTACTACTATTATTATTACTTTCTTTAGGGCTATATTAATTACTTATATTATATCCTTCGGGCTTCTATTTATAATACTTTTTACCTATAATATACTTATAACTATTAGCTCCCTTTTATATTATAGTAATACCTATTTACTTATAACTTCGAATTAGCTATTCCCTTTATTCCTTATTACTATTAAGGCCTAGGTTTAGCCTTTATCCTACCCTATATCGGCCCTTAAGTTTAATTTTTTAACCGCGTTTTTTATAGCCGCCTTAATTATAGCTTATATCTTATAGAGTTATAATTTAATAAATCCTTAGGCTTAGGTTTAAGCCGCTATATAGTTAGTAAAAACCGCCTATATTTATTAAAGGATATCCTTAAGGATAATACGCTTAAGTTTAATATATACTTATCGGTTAATTAGTTTATCCGGCTAAAGTAGTAGGCCCGGCTCGATTACGGTATAATTCTCCTTATTATAGACCTTAAATAGTTATATATTAGGGAGGAAGGGGGCTAATTACTCCCGATATTAGCTCGAATCGAGGCCTTACCTAAAGGGGATATCCGGCCCTTATCCCCTATACCCTCTTATACCTCTAGAGACTATCCTACCTTAGGGTATTCTAGCGTCCTAAGATCGAAAATAAAATCGGATTTAATTTTACTTATAATATATATCCGCTATAAGTATTAATCTTATTCGCGAAGGTTTTAATCTTTTAATTTTAATTAAAAGTATTTTAAAGTAGGTCTATACCCTATTTTTTATCTATTTTAATTAGGTTTTTATTAACTTTTTCTTTAAATTAGACCTAAAGGCGCTAGCTATATAGCTATTTTATATACCTATTACCTTAATATTTATAATAAAAAAGAGGACCTTTACCTTAAGTATTAAACCGAATTATATTAAGCCGCTATTATATTTTATAGGATTAAGGCTATTATATAAGCCTTTAACTAGCGCGCTATAGCTATAACCTTAATTATTAGTAAAGGGGGGGCTATTAATATAGAGATAGCCGATATCCTTATCGGTATAGCCGCTACCTAAGAGTATATATATAATAACTTTATATCTTTCTATATATTAATCCTTTTTTAGCTAGATAAAATAAAATATAATTTATTTATATTAATTATAATATTTTAAGATACTTATAATAATATTTAGTCTTTTTATAATTTATATATTATTAGAATTTTCTACTTTAGCCTTAATACTATTATATCTTTATATTTTAATAGCTCCTTAGCCTTAGTCTTACTTTTACCCTTAATACCTTATTTTACCGTTAGATAGCTTAATACCCCTAATAGTAAGCCGCGGATAAAGAAATTCTTAGAGATTAATAGCTCTACCGCCCTTTAAAGTCCGAATTATAAGTAGGCTTTTAGCTTTAAATTAAAAAAGGTAATTAAATTAGGTAATATAAATAATAAGGATAATAATAATATAATAGAAACTCTTATTAAAAAGTCCTATTAGTAATAGGTTTTAATATAATTAGGTCTTAATATAAGGAAGAGCTATATAGATTATATTTAATTTTTAATTTTCTTTTCTTTTATTAATAGGGGATAATTTAATAAAAAAAATAATAAAAATAACCTAATAATAATTACTTATTTTTATAAAATATTATATAATAATACCTTACCCTATTATTTTTAGCGTTTTTAGTATATTAAGGATAGCCTACCTTACTTTATTATTTCGCTTAGGTTTTATCTTTATATTAAATATATAAAGTATCTCTCTTTTAATTAATTCTTTTCCCCCTTTATATAGATAATCGCCCCTGCCTTAGCCCTAGCTCTTTTATATAGGTTAAGGTTTAGGTCTATTATAACTACTTATAGTTTACTTTTTATTACTTTATTAAATATATCTACCTATATTATTATTATAGTAGTAGTTAATACCCTAACTAAGACCCTTCTATCTACTTATTATCTTCCCTTAGCGGCTTTTTTATCTTAATTATCCTAGCTATCTTTATTAATCTATAGGTATAGCTAATTAAAGCTAAGCCTTTTTAATATTTTTATTAATATAAATTATAAAAAGCGCTTAAAGGATAAGAATTATTATATTAGCCTAGCTATATAGCCCTTTATATAAAAGAGCTAATATATTTTTTATATTTCTTTAATAAAAGGTAGTTATTTTTTAGCTTATATTATTAACTTATAGTTTAAGGTAATATAATATATTATATCCCTTTTAGCTTTATATTAATAAAAGGGTATTATTATTTTTAATACCTTTCTCTTAAAGAAAAAGTTATTTAGGCCTATTTTCTTAATATATATTTAGATTAATATTATATTAATATATTTCGGTTACCTTTTATATAATATTAAAGGGCCCTTTATTAAATTAGAAAATAATAGGATAAAGGCTATATATTATAGGCCCCGGCTAAAGCCTACCTTTATTTTACTTTAGCCCTTACTTACCTATTTACTTATTTTTAGCGACTTTTATTTATAGCTATTTTTTTATATCCTTTATTTATATTATAAAGCTTAATTAAATCTCCTTATTATTATCTTTTACTATTAGCTAATCGCTTAGCGCTATTATTACTTCCTTAAAGGAGGGCTAGGCTATACCTTATTTAGATTTCTTCTTTTAAAGTATTATTACTATAAATATAATTATAGTTTTAAATCTTATAAATATATTTATAGTTTTTAATCTTAAGATTATATAATTTACTTTAAAGTTAAAAAAGATATTAAATAGTAATATTTTTATCTTTACCTTTAGGTAGTAGGTAGGGGTAGCCCGATATATTTTTATTATAATATATAGATATTTTATTTAATATTTCTTTAGCTTTTTTATAATACCTTTTAGGTTTTTTCCCTTTAAGGTTAATATATAATATATTACTACCCTATAAGTAAGTATAGCTTAAATTACTTTAATATAGATTTCTTTTATCTTTTTAAGTAATAGGCTATATATAGAAATAGCTAGATATATAAATAAAAGGGCTTAATATTATAGCTTTATTTTAAATTATATAAAATATAATTTCTATAAAAGCTTATAATAAACCTAAACTTTAAAGAGTTATATATTTTATATTAGGTATATTATATTAAGGCCTAATCGGATAGTTATTATATCTATCTATCTTATTTTAGTAAAATATATTAACTTACTTTTATTAAATTCGAATATAGCTTTAAACTCTTTTATTTATTTTTAATATATTATTTAAGCTCTTTTAATTTAATATATAATCTATATTATATTATACCTAATATTAATAAAGTTAATATTATCTATAAAGCCTATTATTTAAATCCTTTATATTTTTTAAAAGCGCTTATAAAATAAGGTAATATAATAAAAGAAGAAAATAAAAAAAAGGGGATCCTTAAAGGACCTTAGCTATTACTAAAGTAGATCGCGCGGCTTATCTATTAAAGATAAATATAAAAATCTTATCCTTTAAGTAGCTTTAAAATAAGCTTATTACCTACTTTAAAAAGCCTTTTTCAAATAGGACTTTAAATAAAATATTATAATTTATTATATTAAAGGCTCCTTTAATATTTAGCTATAAGAATAATATTATACCTTTTCTTACCTAAGCCGCTTTAATTACCTTTATAACTATAAAGATAATAATTTTTATAGATTTATATTTCTTATTTCCTATTTACCCTTTTAATAATAGCTTATTTTCTTTTAATATTTTAGCGATTTAAGTAATAAATATCGCTTTAAGAATTTTCCTTATTATTAAAAGTAATAAGATTAATCTTTACCTTTTTAATATATTATAAATCTCTTACTTCTTACCTAGCTTCTTAAAGACTATTATATTAATATATTAAAATTAAGCTAATTCCTCTTATAGTTATAATCTATATATCTTTAAAAACCTAAAAGGGACCCTATCTAGCCTTATTACTTTCTAAAGGGATATTTTCTTTATCGCTTATATTATATAGCTTATAGTAATTTTATCTTTTATTTTAAATTACAGTAAGGACTCTTTAGCTTAATATTACCTAATTAAGGCTAATTAAAGGAAGAATTTAACTATAAGGATAGCCGCTTTATCTTAAAAATATATTATAACTCCTTATAGTATTATAAATAAGGGGATATAAATAGGTTCTAAAAGGGCCTTATTATAAAGGCGGGCCTATTTTACTAGCTTTTAAAGTAAGCTTAGGTTTCTTATTATTATTTATAGCGTCTTTTATTAGGCTTTCTATTTTTCTTTTTAAATAACTTACTTTAGGGTTATTATTATCTCTTTAAGCTTTTTTTATTTTTTATCCCCTTTTTATCTTTTATATTTCCTCTTAGCTTTCTTTATAGCCTTAAATACCTCTATTACCTTTATTATATATTATTAATTTTTATTTCCCTATTATTTAGGCTAGTATAGGATTATAGCTTTAATAATACTTTAAAGGGTATTAATAAGGTTATTTAGGGCTTTATCTATCTTTTTTTTAATCTTATTTTTTTATATTTTAATATTATTTTTTTTATTTTCTTTTAAATTATTTCCTTATTTATATTTTTCTATTTTAATATTAGCTTACTTTCTTTTTCTTTTTCTTCTTAAAAGGAAGTAATTAGGAAGAAGATTTAAAAGATATAAATAAAGTTAATTAGCTTTAGGTTAGGTCCTTAATATATTAGGTTAAGGTCTCTTATTATAAAGGCTAAATTTAAAGTATTATCTTTATATTTATAAAAGCTTTTTATATATTCTCCTTTCGGTATAAAAAGGTTAGCCTAAAGCCTAACCGCTTCTATTAAAAAGTAATTAGCTTTATTATTTATCTTTTTATATTTATCTTAAGCTAAATAATAGGTATTAAAGTCCTTTATAACCGTAATTATTTATCCTACTTTAGCTTTTATTATAGCCTAAAAGGCTAAAATATAAAGCTTACTTAAAGGGGAATATATAGCTAATAGTTTCTTACTTCCGCTAAAAGTAATTATTCTTTAATCTTAATTTATTATTAATTCCTAGCCTCTTATTAATAGTTTCTTATATATATATATCGCTAAATAGCTACCCCTTTATAGTAACTTATAGGGGGTAAGGCCTAAAGATAATAATAGCTATCTTAAGGCTAAAGCTACCTCTTATAATATAATAATATTATATTATTCCTTATTATATAATATAAAATATATTAATTTATTTCTTTTATTAATATTCTAATATAGGACCTTTATTTATATATTATTATAATTTCCTAATAGTTAATAATTTATTTTAGCTCCGGCTATATAGATATAAATAGGGTCTAATCTAAAGGGGTAGTATTATATTACCTTATAAATTATTAAATATTAAAGTTATTTAAATTTACTACTTAAGTCTTATTAATATAGGTAATACTTATACCTAAAAGTTATTTTTATTTCTTACCTTATCTTATTAAGGTAGGTATAATTAAGACTAAGGGTATATTAAATTAAAATATTAAATATAATATTAAAAAGGCCTATAAATCTATAGTCTATTTAGTAAACCGGATAGATTATATTAGGTAATATATCTTTATACTTTTCTATAGCTTAATTATTATAAGGTAGGTCTTAGCTTATAATAGGTAGTTTCTATAATAAGATATATATTTATAAGGGATAATACTTATCTTTATTAAGTAATTATCCTTTCCTTTAATATACCTTACTTCCTTATATCGGCTATATCTCGCTATTTCTTTATACCTCCTCTTAATATAATTATATTTATAATAATTATAATACCTCTATAAATAAACCTTTTTATTAAAGGGCTTATATTAAAATACTTAAGTATTTATTATTAATTTAAAATCGTAAAGTTTATTAGCCTTATTAATATCTATTAAGGAGAAAACTAAAATCCGGATTAAATAGTCCTCGGTTTATAGCTTTATTACCTTTATCTTTAAGATTAAAATATTATTTACCTTATTTAGCTTTTATTTTCTATTTTTTATAATTCCTAGCTATAAGCTAAGCTAATATCCCTTTTATAATTATTTAATATTTCTATTTAATAATTTTAGCTTTATTACTAAAGGTATTTATAACTTATATTAGGTTTTATATAAACTCTTTTATTATTATATTAAAGGTTATTATTATATCTCTATTTAATAGGCGCCTTATTATTACTATTATCGCCCTCTTTAAGGCTATATTAATCGTTTATATTATATCTTTTAGGCTTCTATTTATAATACTTTCTACCTATAATATATTTATAACTATTAGCTTTCTTTTATATTATAATAATACCTATTTATTTATTATTTCGAATTAATTATTCTTTTTATTCCTTATTATTATTAAGGCTTAAGTTTAGCCCTTATTTTATATTATATTAGCCCTTAGGCTTAATTCTTTAATTATATCTTTTATAGCTATTTTAATTATAGCTTATATCTTATAGAATTATAGTTTAATAAATCCTTAGGCTTAGGTTAAAGTTATTATATAATTAGTAAAAACCGCTTATATATATTAAAGGGTATCCTTAAGGATAATACGCTTAAGTTTAATATATATTTATTAATTAGCTAATTCGTTTAGCTAAAGTAATAAGCCCGGCTTAATTATAATATAATTCTCTTTATTATAGACCTTAAATAGTTATATATCGGGGAGAAAGGAGGCCGCTTATTCCTAATATTAGCTTAAATCGAGGCCTTACCTAAAGAGGTTATCCGGCCTTTATCCTTTATACCCTCTTATACCTTTAGAGACTATCCTACCTTAAGGCATTTTAGCGTCTTAAGATCGAAAATAAAGTCGGATTTAATTTTACTTATAATACGCGCCTGCTATAAATATTAATCTTATTCGCGAAGGTTTTTTTTTATCCTTATATATTATTTTAATTAGGCTATTAACCTTTTAGCTAAAGTTATAATACCTATTAATAAAATACTTTACTTATTACTATTATTATAATATATATTTGTTTAAGATATATATAATAATATATTATTATTACGGAAATTTAATATTAAATAGCTATTAGGCCTAATAAAAGCTATCTTCTATAGCGGTATAAATAATAGCCTATTATATAGTAAATATATTATTATAGGTATTATCTTCTTAAGGTAATATTATCTAGTTATTTAGGGTAACGATACCCTTATCGGCTTCTTATTATATTAATATTATAGCGATCTTAATTATAGCGTTATTTTAAATATTATTCGATTTATTATCCGCTAATATATCGTTAGGGTTATCTCTAAACTATCGAGACCTAATCTATACCTTAATATTTATATTAATATAATAAATATAAAGCTATTATTATAATAAAAGAAAAAAATTAATAAAGCGTTTTTTAATACCTTCTCTTTATCTATAATAATTATAGCTAGCTTTATTATATAAATTAACTATTATAGGTCCTTTAGCTATTAATAAAGCTAAAAAAAACTTTATTCTTTCTCTATATTAATAAGGCTAAAAGCGAAGTTAGTAATGCTCTTTTAATTTATAATATTAATAGCTTAAAAGAGATATAACTTAAAGCGATTAATCTTATATATATTATTAAGGCCTAATCTATTAAAGAATCTTTTCTATATCTCTTTATATTATAGATAAATCTAAAGTAAACCCTTAACCTTATTTTTATTATTAATAGTATATTTAATAATATAACGAAAGCCGCTACCCTAAAGGTAATTAATAAAGGCTTAGGTAGCTATCTTCTTATTAAAAAGCTTATATTATAACTTCTAGCGATCGTTATATATATTATAAAGCTAGAAGAATATACCCTTATCGTTACGATTATAGTTCTTAATAGTAATATTAATTTTATAGGCCGGTAATACTATTTACTTTAAGAGATTATATTCTATAGCCTACTACCCTAAAATATAATATCTATTAATACTTTATACTAATAGATCGAGAGAAATAGGGTAATTATAAATACCTATAATAATATTATATATCTATTATTAATATTTAGCTTTTAATATTAATACTATAGTAATAATAAGGTAATTACCTTTCCTTATAGCTATATAATAAAAGCTAGCGCTTTATAATTTATAAATAGGGCTATAATTATAAATAAATATAATATTTATAAGGATACTTTCTATATTACTATTAACCTTATAGTAGTTATTTAATTACTTAATAATCGTAGCGCTATTATTATATTAAAAGCCCTAAAGAAAGTTATATAATTCTTTATATATAATAAAATAAAGAGATAGAGGTATTAGAGGAATAAGTAGCGGTAGTAGCGGCGGTAGTAGTATTAATATTATCGCGATAGCTTTAATTAAAGGGTAATACTATAGATAGAGAAAGAAGGAGTTAACTCCTAGAATAACTCTTAAGGAACCCGCTATAACCTATAGGTATATAGCTAATTTAAGTAAGTAGGCCTAGCGCTAGCCGGACTAGCTAAGCGCGGCGCTAATATAGATCTATTATATAAATAGTAAAAAGTAGTTATATAAATAGCTCTACTCTAATAGTAATAGTAGTAATAATAGTAGTAATAGTAATAGCTTAGGAAGCCTAAGCCTATAGAAGGCCTATAGCTAATCCTAGAGCTATAGAAGACTAGCTAATAGCCTACCTATAGCGAATTTTAGCTTAAAAATAAGCTAAATAGCGCTATAAGAAGTAAGGCTATTAACGCTATTAGCGTCTTAATTAAAGGGAACCTAGTTATAATAACTAAGGCCCCCTATATTAAAACCTTTTATTATTTTTCTATAAATACTAATTTAGCTAATTTATAGATAAAATAAATAGAAAGAGTAATATTTAAACTATCTTTTCTACCTTATTCTTCCTATCTAAGTTATATAAAGGTATATACCCTAGCGGCGGTATTTAAAGGTAGTAAAGATAGTAGAAAAAGGGGGTATCGACCTTTCTTTTTTATCTAAAAATTTAATAAGACGAGATTATATAATTTCGATTCTACTATAGCTACTATTAGCTATAGCGCTTTCTAATAAGCTATACCCTAACCTCCTAGCCCTATTAAAGGATAAGGAAATAACCGAAATACCTAAAGCTAATCCGGACTTAATCCGGCTACCTACTATACTACCTACCTAAAGGGCTATAGGGGCCCTAGCGCCTAAGACCCCTACTAGCCCCCTATTATACCTAGCGCCCTTATAGGGCCTATAGTAATAATAGCGACCCTTAGTAGGCCCTTTCGAACTTAAGAGGCCTATTAAAGCCCCTATAATTATAGGGGCTAAAAGATAACGCTTAGGCTCGACCTATAGCCTAGAGGACCCGGACGAACTCCTAGAAGGGCACCTGACTATAGCGCTTACGGCGCTAAAGGTAGCCTAAGAGGTTAGGCCCTATTTTATAGGCCTAATCGATAGAGTATAGAAGGCCCTTTTAGCCCTAGCCGGCCCGGAGCCCCTAGTAGAGCCCCTATAACCCCCCTTAAGCTTTTCCTTTATAGTAGCGCTATAGAAGGGCCTAGGGGCTAGCTAGTAGAATATAGTTACTAAGAATAAGGCATTATAGCCGAAGGTTTAGAAGGCTAAGACTATATAATAGGCCCCTAAGCCTAAGGCTACCCTATAGTAGAGGAAGCTATAGTAATAGTAGTAGTAGCGGTAATAATAATAGTAATAGTAATAGCCTAGGAAGCTTAAGCCTATAAAAGGCCTATAGCTAATCCTAGAGCTATAAAAGACTAGCTAGCAGCCTATCTATAGCGAATTTTAGCTTAGAATTAAGCTAAATAGCGCTATAGGAAGTAGGGCTATTAATACTATTAGCGTCTCTATTAAAGGGAACCTAGTTATAATAACTAAGGCCCCCTATATAGCGAAATAACTACTAGCCGATAGGCCTAAATAGGCCTTATACCTAGAAGGCCTAGAGGTTAAAGACGCTAAAGAACCTACTAGCTAGGTAAAATTAATAGCCTATAGGGTGCTTAATAACCCCTCTATAACCTCTATTAGCGAAACCTTCCGAGAGGAGGCCCTACTAGATAACGGTATAGAGGTCCTAGGTATAGTAAGAGGCTATAGGAATTATCCTTCCGAAAGCTAATAAGCCGGCTTATAATATCCCTAAAGCTTATAGGGTTATAGCGCTATTTAACTATTTAAGTAAGGTCTTAGAGAAGCTATATACTATAAGACTTAGCTATTTAGCTAATATTATAGGCCTCCTTAGCGCTAGCTAGCTAGGCGGCTATAAGTAGCGGTCTACTATAGATATAATTATATTATTAATATATTACGTTTAGTAATAATAATAGGCTAGAAAGGGCGCTATAACTAATACCTTATTCCTTAACGTTAAGAGCGCTTTCGATAATATCTTAGTAGCCTAACTTATAGAGGTTCTAGAAAGCCTAGGCCTTTTAGAACCCCTAATTAGCTAGACTAGCTACTTTCTTAGCTACTAAAAGGTCTAATTAGCCTTTAAAGGTTAGCTATAGGCCTTTATAGATATTACTATAGGGGTGCTTTAAGGCTCCCTTATAAGCCTTATATTATTCTTTCTATATATTAAAGGAATTAATATATTTAGGGGCCTATAGCTTAACTATATCGATAACTTTAGCGTCTCTATAACCTCTATAAGCCCCTAAAAGAACGCTAGGTAGCTAGAAGCTATAGCGAATAGCCTATTCTAATAGGCTTAAGCCTAAAAAAACCGAATTTATTTACTTTAATAAGTAATAAAAGCTTATAATATAGGCAGTATAAATAGGCCCTATATTTATAAAGCCTAAAATGCTAGTTAAGTAGCTAGGGGTTTAGTTAAACCTTAAATTAACCTATAAGTAATATACCCGAAAGAAGCTATTAGCGGTCTATACCGCCTATAAAGGCCTCTTAAGGCTAGCTATAATATAAAAGGGCCTATCCTTTAGGGCTTTAAAGTAGCTATATATAGCCTATATAACCTTTATAGCGGACTATAGGGTATAGCTATAATATTATAGTAAAGGATAATAAGGCCTAATAAAGCCCTATTAAAAGCTTTAAAATTAAGCCCTATATTAGATTATAGGGGCTTTTAGAGGGTCCCCTATAAAGGCCCTAAAGCTAGAAGTAATAATCCTATTATTAGAAATATAATTCGAAAGGGCTTATTATAGCTATAGCCTATATATATTATATTTTCTACTAAATTACTCTATTAAGAAGGCTTATAACCTACCTATTAAAGATGAATTAGCGGGTTTTAGGTTTAATTTAAGTAGCCTAGCCTATATTAGACCTATAACCTAGCTTTTTTACCTCTTTAATAGGCTATTAAAGGTAATAAGATTTAACTTTAGGCTAGAAAAAAAGAAAGCTAGCTAATAGGCCCTTTAGCTATAACCCCTTAAGGTTATTATTAATAATATATAGGCTTTAAAGCTAAAAGCTAAGAAATAATACCTTAGGCTATTAGCTAGCTTAAAATTTAAGGACCCTTTAATCTTCTATATAAATAGCTTATAGGGGATATTACCCTTTAGTAATACCTTAAGGTATTATAAGGTAGGCTTAGAAAATAGGCCTAAGCTAATAGCTAGTAAGAACTTAGGCCTTTCTATTAAAGTCGCTAACGTTAAGTTAGCTACTATCTATAGGGTCCTTTAGGACCTTTATAGAAGGCTTAAGCCTATAAGGCCTATTAAATAGAGATTTACTTTTATTCTTATAAATAGCTAAGCGGCTATCTATAAGCTATAGGGCTATTCGGACCTAACTATTCGAATTAGAGGCCTATTAATATAATTAAGCCTTTATTACCTTCTAAAAATATAGTAATACCTAAGCTACTTAAGTATCTAAGGTAATAAATTAGCTAATTAATAGGCTAAGAAAGGCCTAAAAGAGGCCCTTAGGGAACCCCTTATAACCTTTATAAGCTACTTACGCTAGAAGGTCTATAGGGTAGTTAGGGCTTCTTAGGTCGACCTAAAACTCCGGGCCGATAAGAAGGGCCTTATAGGTAAGTACTATAAGAAGGTTATAAAAACGACCCTAGCCTATACCTTTAGGCCTAACCCCCTATTAGCTAGCGCTAAAAGGCCTATCCTTTTAGCCTTTATATAGCTAATTATAGGGGCCGGCTACCTAAAAAGGTACCTATAGATAATTAGTAAGACTACTAATAACTACTATCGCTACGGCTAAGGTATATATAATATAGAATACCTATTACTATAATATAACTATTATAGTATACTTAAGAAGACGATAAAAATATCCCTATTAAGGAAGCTAGTTACCCTAAAGACCCTTTTTAGTATTAATAATAGTAAGAAGGCCTTATTAGCCTTCCTAATAGGGGCCTAAAGGCCCTATAGGCTATAAGGCGGGAACCCCTTAGTAATAGCGCCTATAAGTAACTATAATTAGATAAGCTTTCTTTCCTTTTTTTTTCCTTTTTATCTAAATATAGCTAGCTTAGTTAGATATTACGGCTAGTAGGCTTATAGGCCTCCCTAATTTCCTTATTGGGGCCTTAATAGGGCTTAGGCCCGAAACTATAGGCTTATTAGGCCTATTAGCCGCCTAACTAACGAGCTATCTAGCTAGCCTATAACTAGGCCGTATTATTAGCTTAATTACCTTATTATAGCCCTTAGGGCTTTATATAAGTAATAAAAAAAATTACCGATTACCCTTAACGAATAATATTACCTTCTTATTATCGATAATCTAATTAAAAAACCGAAACTATACCTATTATAATCTAAGGATTAGGCTAAATAGTATATCGAGGTAGATATTATAATACTTAAGGTATAATCCGGCTTTAAGGTTTAATTTATATATTTAGATAATAATAATAAATTTATATCCGCTATTATTCTCTCGTTTTTTAGTAGTAAAGGTATTAAGTAGAGCTAATTATATAATACCTTTTTACTATTTATATAATAGACCCGCTTTCGAGCGATAATCTAATATCTATAACCCCCCTATAGCCCCCCTAATCTATACCTTAAGTTTCTTCTAATACCTTAACCTCTATACCCGACCCTTCTTTTTATAGTATACTCTTTATAGTACTTTTTATAATACTCTTTATAGCGCTCTTTATAGCGTACTCTTTATAGTACTCTTTATAGTACTCTTTATAGTACTCTTTATAGTATATTCTTTATAGCGCTCGAAATATAGCGCTTAAAGAATATTTATAATCGCGATTATAGTCGCTATTATAATCGCGCCTATTATTACGCGACTTAATACCTAACCTAAGTATTATACCTAAGAAAACCTAAGAAATAGCTAAGTATATTAAGTTAGTAGTAGCTTATAGCGAAGGTAGCTCGAAAGCGGGTCTATTATATAAATAGTAAAAAGGTATTATATAAATAGCTCTACTTAAGGTATTAAGCTAGAATATACCGCGCTATATATATTATTATAGAACCCTATAAAATAAGGCTATAAGATTATTATCTTAAGACTTTATATTATTCTTTATAAAAATAGCCTACTTAAAGAACTTTAAAGAGAAATCCTTAAAGTAATTATATATATTTAAGACCGGTTATTATATATAGCCTTAAGTAATATAACCCCCTATAAGGTATAATTAAAGCAGAAGCTATATATCTATTACTTTCGATATCTCGGCTATAAGGTATATAAGCTTATTCCTTATACCTTATATCCTTAGAAGCTTAACGACCGTAATACGCCCTACTACCTAATAAGGTATAAAGTAAATAACCTCTATTAACTCTAAAACCCTATTATTAGGGCTATCTAAAGGGTAAATTATATTATATTTAATAAGCTTATATCCTTTAACCTAATAGCTAAGATAATATAGGTCTTTTAGCGCTAGCTAATAGGGGGTTAGGCCTAAAGGCATAGGCCGGGGTCGTTTTCGTAACCTTCTTATAGTACTTACCTATAAGGCCTTTCTTATCGGCCCGGAGTTCTAGGTCGACCTAGGAAGCCCTAACTACCCTATAGACCTTCTAGCGTAAGTAGCTTATAAAGGTTATAGGGGGTTCCCTAGGGGCCTCTTTTAGGCTTTTCTTAGCCTATTAATTAGCTAATTTATTACCTTAAATACCTAAGTAGCTCGGGTATTATTATATTTTTAGAAAGTAATAAGGGCTTAGTTATATTAATAGGCCTTTAGTTCGAATAGTTAGGTCCGAATAGCCCTATAGCTTATAGATAGCCGCTTAGCTATTTATAAGAATAAAAGTAAATCTCTATTTAATAGGCCTTATAGGCTTAGGCCTTCTATAAAGGTCCTAAAGGACCCTATAGATAGTAGCTAACTTAATATTAACGACTTTAATAGAAAGTCCTAAGTTCTTACTAGCTATTAGCCTAGGCCTATTTTCTAAGCCTACCTTATAATACCCTAAGGTATTATTAAGGGGTAGTATCCTTTATAAGCTATTTATATAGAAGATTAAAAGGTCCTTAAATTTTAAGCTAGCTAATAGCCTAAAGTATTATTTCTTAGCTTTTAGCTTTAAGGCCTATATATTATTAATAGCGACCTTAGGGGGTTATAGCTAGGGGGCTTATTAGCTAGCCTTTTTTTTTCTAGCCTAAAGTTAAATCTTATTACCTTTAATAGCCTATTAAAAAGGTAAAAAAGCTAGGTTATAGGTCTAATATAGGCTAAGCTACTTAAA
The DNA here is from genome assembly GCA_000472125.2 of Hirsutella thompsonii MTCC6686. Classification (NCBI taxonomy): domain Eukaryota; kingdom Fungi; phylum Ascomycota; class Sordariomycetes; order Hypocreales; family Ophiocordycipitaceae; genus Hirsutella; species Hirsutella thompsonii. The sequence goes on along the minus strand of APKU01000247.1, from coordinate 9,196 downwards.
TTAAACCTAAAACCCGCTAATTCGTCTTTAATAGGTAGGTTATAAGCCTTCTTAATAAAATAGTTCGGTAGAAAATATAATATATATAGGCTATAGCTATAATAAGCCCTTTCGAATTATATTTCTAATAATAGGATTATTACTTCTAGCTTTAAGGCCCTTATAGGGGACCCTTTAGAAGCCTTTATAATTTAATATAGGGCTTAATTTTAAAGCTTTTAATAGGGCTTTATTAAGCCTTATTATCCTTTACTATAATATTATAGCTATACCCTATAGTCTACTATAAAGGTTATATAGGCTATATATAGCTACCTTAAAGCCTTAAAGGATAGGCCTTTTTATATTATAGCTAGCCTTAAGAGGCCTTTATAAGCGGTATAGGCCGCTAATAGCTTCTTTTATATATATTATTTATAGGTTGATTTAAAGTATAATTAAACCCCTAACTACCTAATTAGTATTTTAGGCTTTATAAATATAAGGCCTACTTATACCGCCTATATTATAGGCTTTTATTACTTATTAAAGTAAATAAATTTAGTTTTTTTAGGCTTAAATTCTACTTTTTAGGCTTAGGCCTATTAGAATAGGCTATTCGCTATAGCTTCTAGCTACCTAGCGTTCTTCTAAGGGCTTATAGAGATTATAGAGACGCTAAAGTCGTCGATATAGCTAAGCTATAGGCCCTTAAGTATATTAATTCCTTTAATATATAGAAGGAATAATATAAGGCTTATAAAGGAGCCTTAAGGCACCCCTATAGTAATATCTATAGGGGCCTATAGCTAACTTTCGAAGGCTAATTAGACCTTTTAGTAGCTAAAAAAGTAGCTAGTCTAGCTAATTAAGGGTTCTAGAAGGCCTAGGCCTTCTAGAACCTCTATAAATTAGGCTATTAAGATATTATCGAAAGCGCCCTTAACGTCGAGGAATAGGGTATTAATTATAGCGCCCTTTCTAGCCTATTACTACTATTAAATATAATATATTAATAATATAACTATATCTATAGCGGATTACTATTTATAGCCGCTTAGCTAGCTAGCTTAAAGAGGCCTATAATATTAGCTAAATAGCTAAGTCTTATAGTATATAGCTTCTCTAAGACCTTACCTAAGTAGTTAAATAGTATTATAACCCTATAAGCTTTAGGGATATTATAAGCCGGCTTATTAGCTTTCGGAAAGATAATTCCTATAGCCTCTCGCTATACCTTTAGGTAGTATCCCTTATTAAATAGCTCCTTATAAGCCCTATTAAATAGGGTTAGAAGGGTATTATAAGCCTTCTATATAAATAAGAAGCTAATAGCGTTTAGCCCTAAGGCCTTCCCGCTAGCCGAGTTAAAGATTACTTTTTTAACCTCTATATCCTTTAGTATAGGCTACTCCTATTTAGCCTTATAGGCCTTACTACCCCTATAGCTTAGGGGCTATATAGCGGGGTTCTAGGGCTATTAGCTAGTACCGCCGGGCCTATTAGGCCCGTAGGGCCTAGTAGGTCCGGCCGGCCTAGGGGGCCTAGTAGGCCTATTAGGCCTACTAGGCTCCCTAGGGGGTGCTAGAAAGAGCGTTATAATAAAGGCCTTATATTTTTCGCTAAAAGAAGTAGCTATAGCCTCTTTACCTCTCTTTTATATAGCTAATAGCTAGTAAAATAGGGTTAAAGCGGGATTTTATATAGGTATAAGCCGTAAATACGTCTTTCCCTATAGCTTCCTCTAGGAAGGTATTCTAAAGGGCCTTTTTAGCGCTTCGAATAGCCTAAAGGTAGCTATTTCTAGCTTCCTTATAGGCCTATTAGTTCGGCTTTATAGGGCTCTTCTTTAGCGTCCTACCCGCTATAGCTAATGCCTTCTATAGGGCTCGTAGGTCGTCTATCTACTACGGCTTCGAGCGTTCGAAGGGCTATTTTTTCGGTATAGCTTTCTTAGCGGCCTATATAATAGCGCTTATTAGTAGCCTAGCTATACCTTTTAGGTTCCTTAGGCTTATAAGCCCTTTTAAGGCCTTTAGGAGGTTAGCCTCCTTAGCCTATAATAAGTTAAATAGTATCTTAATAAAATATTTAATCTTTATACTTATAGGGGGTATTATTAGCTAGAAAAGATAGAAATAGGGCCTTATATTAATATTAAGTATAGAATCTAAATACCTATTATTTAGATCTAAGGTATTTAAGGCGGTATATTTAAAATCGTTAATAAAAAAATCGTCGGTTAGCTATTAGCCCTCCTAACGGTTTATATAGATAATAAGGGGCCTTTAGCGCTTATTAATAATCTAAAATATTATAAGCGAATTAAATATATTCGAATATAATATTATAAAATTAGGGAACTTTAAGTAGAAAGAACGGTAAAGGTCGAATAGATTCCCTAAAAGGAGAATCTAATAGACCTAAGGATAAAGGTATTACCTTAATATATATTAAAGAAATAAAAGAAAGCTATACGATTATAGAAGGAGATAACCTATATTAAAAATTATAATATAAGTAAGGAGACCTAATACTTTTTTTCTTATTAGGTTTTTTAATAAAACTAAAGAGGAAAGGCCTATATCTATCTAACTATAGATCCTACTAAATATCCTATTAAACCTTATTTAAAAGGATATATTAAATTAATTATATTAAGTAACGATTTAATATAAGGATTATAAGTTAAAAAAGGTCTTCTACTCTAAGACTTTTATATAGTAATATATATAATATTAAGTAATATAATTAAATATATACTATAAGCTATTCCTTTTAATATTAAGGCCTTATTTAATAAGGCCTATAGGCCTATTATCTATAATACCTAATTAAGCTAGCTATATTTAGCTAGAAGAAAAAGAATAAAGGAAAAAAAGAAAGCTTATTTAATTATAGTTTCTTTTAGGTATTATTACTAAAAGTTTAATATAAGATAGGTAATATATCTATATTACTATAATAATTATAGAGAAAATAATATATTAATTACTAAAGAAGTCCTTAAGAAGTAATAAAGAAACTATAGGGAAAGAAGGGGTATTTCCCTATATAAGAAAATTAAAGAAATCTTATATAAATAAAGGAAATCCTCGGGAAATTCTTAAAAAGCCTATAATAATTAAAGGGTAATTCTATATTATTTATTTATAATACGGTTTAAAAAGGAAAAGCTAGAATTCCTTAGGAAGCTATAAAAGAAAAAAACTAATAATTTACCGGATAGTTATTAAAGAAGATTAAAAAACTTTAAGGTTCTTTTAATAGGTATATTAATTAGAGAAAACCCTTTATAAATTATAAAAGAGGGTAAGGTATTTTATAGGTAATATCTATCTAAATATTAATTATTGTTTTAACCTATAATCTTATTTATAAGAATTAGTAATTTAATATTTAAATTAAATTAAATTCCTTATAATTTAGCTAGGCTTCTTAATAAAATCTATATTATTTTCTTTATAATTCCCTATTTATAAATAAACGTATTAGATTAGATAGATAGTATTATACTAGGGACCTATAGAGGTATCTAGGGTAGCTATCCTTATTATAAGGGAAACTAGGAAACTCCTAGAGGAAAACCCTTACCTTATCTTCCTACCGTTATACCTCTTTTATCTTAATTACGCCTCTATAGTATATTATCCCTTAAGGTAGGTCCTAAGGGTCTCTAGTTAGTTATCTTACTAGCGCTCGTATTAGCGCGTAGCTAGTATAAGGTAGCCTAGCTACCCTACCTCTTTATTTATTAATATATTAGCCTTTTTTTTTTACCTTTTATCCTTTTTTTCTTTTTTCCTCTTTACTATTACTACTACCCCTTCCCTAGCTACTACCGCCTTATATCCGATATATATCTATCTACCTATTAATCTTATACCTTTTTTAGTCTTTCCTTTTTATTACTACTATCCCTATCCGCGATACCCGATTGCTCCCGCCTTAATACCGCCCTTTTTTTAGCTCTTTAGGCTAAGGAGGAGGAGGCAGAGCGAAAGCTCGCGATATCGATACCTTAAGCGTCCGAGAAATCGAAAGGGAAGTTAAAGAAGGCTCCTAGCTTAGCTACTAAATACCCCCCTATTATACCTAATTCTTAATATATAACTCCCTATTAGAATTATATTAGGATATTTATTAATATTAATTATAATAATAACTATAATAGCTATTAGGATTAATATTATAAGCCGATTTTTTTTTCTATTATATCTTTTCTTTATTTATTAATATATTTATTAAATATAACTTCTTAAGCTTATTATTATTATTATAATATTAATTAAAAGTATTTTAAAATAGGTTTATACCTTATTTTTTATCTATTTTAATTAGGTTTTTATTAATTTTTCTTTTAAATTAGACCTAAAAGCGCTAGCTATATAATTATTTTATATACCTATTACTTTAATATTTATAATAAAAAGGAAGACCCCTATTTTAAGTATTAGGCTAAGCTATATTAAGCTATTATTATATCTTATAGAATTAAGGCTATTATATAAGCCTTTAATTAGCGCGCTAAAACTATAACCTTAATTATTAATAAAAAGGGGGCTATTAATATAAAAGTAGTTAATATCTTTATTAATATAGCTATTACTTAAGAATATATATATAACGACTTTATATCTTTCTATATATTAATTTTCTTTTAATTAAATAAAATAAAATATAGCTTAATTATATTAATTTTAATACTTTAAGATATTTATAAAAATATTTAATCTTTTTATAATTTATATATTATTAAATCTTTTAACCTTAGCCTTAATATTATTATACTTTTATATCCTAATAGCTTTTTAGCTTTAATCTTACTTTTACCTTTAATACCTTATTTTATTATTAGGTAGCTTAATACCTTTAGCGATAAGCCGTAAATAAAGAAGTTTTTAGAGATTAATAGCTTTACCGCCCTTTAAGGTTTAGGTTATAAATAAGCCTTTAGCTTTAAATCGAAAGAAGTAATTAAATTAAGTAATATAAATAATAAGGATAATAAAGATAATAATAATATAAAGGAAACTCTTATTAAAAAGTCCTATTAATAATAAGTTCTAATATAATTAGGTCCTAATATAAAGAGGATTTATATAGATTATATTTAAATTTTTAATTTTCTTTTTTTTATTAATAAAAGATAATTTAATAAAAGAATAATAAGGATAATTTAATAATAATTACTTATTTTTATAAAATACTATATAGTAATATCTTATTTTATTATCTTTAATATCTTTAGCGTATTAAGGATAGCCTATCTTATTTTACCGCTTTATTTAAGTTTAATCTTTATATTAAATATATAAAATATCTTTCTTTCGATTAATTTTTTTCTTCTTCTATATAGATAATCGCCCCTACTTTAGCCTTAGCTTTTTTATATAGGTTAAGGTTTAGGTCTATTATAACTACTTATAATCTACTTTTAGTTACCCTATTAAATATATTTATTTATATTACTACTATAATAGTAATTAGTACCTTATTTAGGTCCTTTTTATTTACTTATCTTCTTCCCCTAGCGGCTTTTTTAGAGTAGAGCTATTTATATAATACCTTTTTATTATTTATATAATAGACCCGCTTTTAAGCTACCTTCGCTATAAGCTACTACTAACTTAATATATTTAGCTATTTCCTAGATTTTCCTAAATATAATATCTAGGTTAGGTATTAAGTCGCGTAATAATAAGCGTAACTATAATAATAACTATAATCGCGATTATAAATATTCCTTAAGCGCTATATTTTAAGCGCTATAAAGAGTATACTATAAAGAGTATTATAAAGAATATTATAAAAAGTATTATAAAGAGTATACTATAAAGAGCGCTATAAAGAGTATTATAAAGAGTACTATAAAGAATACGCTATAAAAAGAGGGGTCGGGTATAAAGGTTAAGGTATTAAAAGAGACTTAAGGTATAGATTAAAGGGGCTATAAAGGGGTTATAGATATTAGATTATAGCTTAAAAGCGGGTCTATTATATAAATAGTAAAAAGGTATTATATAATTAGCTCTACCCCTTTTTTATCCTAATTATCCTAGCTAACTTTATTAATATATAGGTTTAGCTAATTAAGGCTAAGCCTTTTAAATATCTTTATTAATATAAATTATAGAAAGCGCCTAAAGGATAAGAACTATTATATTAGCCTAGCTATATAGCCCCTTATATAGAGGAGCTAATATATTTCTTATATTTCTTTAATAAGGGGTAATTATTCTTTAGCTTATATTATTAACTTATAGTCTAGGGTAGTATAATATATTATATCCTTTTTAGCCTTATATTAATAAAAAGGTATTATTACTTTTAATATCCTTCTCTTAAAAAGGAAATTTATTTAGGCTTATTTTCTTAATATATATCTAAATTAATACCGCGCTAATATATTTTAATTACCTTTTATATAATATTAAAGGGCCTTTTATCGAATTAAAAAAATAATAAGATAGAGGCTATATATTATAGGCCCTAGCTAGGGCCTATTTTTATTTTACCTTTAGCTTTCGCCTACCTATTTACCTACTCCTTAGCGACTTTTACTTATAGCTACCTTTTAATAGCCTTTACTTATATTATAAGGCTTAATTAAATCTCCTTATTATTATCTTATATTATTAGCTAATCGCTTAGCGCTATTATTATTTCCTTAAGGGGGGGCTAGGCTATAGCCTATTTAGATTTTTTCTTTTAAAGTATTATTATTATAAATATATTTATAGTTTTAAGTCTTATAAATATACTTATAGTTCTTAATCTTAAGATCGCGTAGCTTACCTTAAAGTTAAGAAAAATATTAAATAATAGTATTTCTATCTTTACCTTTAGGTAGTAGGTAAAGATAGCCTAATATATTTTTATTATAATATATAGATATTTTATTTAATATTTCTTTAGTTTTTTTATAATACCTTTTAGGTTCTTCCCCTTAAGGGTCGGTATATAATATACCGCCGCCCTATAGGTAAATATAGCCTAAATTACCTTAATATAGATTTCTTTTATCTTTTTTAATAATAAGCTATATATAAAAGTAGCTAAATATATAAATAAAAAGGCCTAATATTATAGCTTTACTATAAGTTATATAAAGTATAGTTTCTATAAAAGCTTATAATAAATCTAGACTTTAAGGAGTTATATATCCTATATTAAGTATACCTTATTAAGGCCTAATCGGATAGTTATTATATATATTTATTTATTTTAATAAAATATATTAGCTTATTTTTATTAAATTAAAATATAATTTTAAATTCTTTTATTTATTTTTAATATATTATTTAAGCTCCTTTAATCTAATATATAGTTTATATTATATTATACCTAATATTAATAAGGTTAATATTATCTATAAAGCTTATTATTTAGATCCTTTATATTTTTTATAGGCGGTTATAAAATAGGGTAATATAATAAAAGAAAAAGATAAAAAAAAAAGGAAATCCTTAAAAGACTTTAGCTATTATTAAGGTAGGTTATATAGCTTATCTATTAAAGATAAATATAGAAATCTTATCTTTTAGGTAGCTTTAAAGTAGGCTTATTATTTACTTTAAGAAGCCTTTTTTAGATAGGACTTTAAATAAGATATTATAGTTTATTATATTAAAGGCTTCTTTAATATCTAGCTATAGGAATAATATTATATCTTTTTTTACTTAAGCTATTTTAATTATCTCTATAACTATAAGAATAATAACTTCTATAGACCTATATTTCCTATTTTTTATTTATCCTTTTAATAAGATCTTATTTTCTTTTAATATTTTAGCGATTTAAATAGGAAATATCGCCTTAAGAGTTTTCCTTATTATAAAAAATAATAAGATTAATCTCTACTTTCTTAATATATTATAAACCTCTTACTTTTTATCTAGCTTCTTTACGATTATTATATTAATATATTAAAGCTAGGTTAGGAAATATCTAATCTTTATATAAGTAATAAAGATCTTTATTAATTCTTTTTATAGTTATAATCTATATATCTTTAAAAACCTAAAAAGGACCTTATTTAGCTTTATTACTTTTTAAAAGGATATCTTCTTTATTACTTATATTATATAGCTTATAGTAATTTTATCTTCTATTTCGAATTATAATAAAGACTCTTTAGCCTAATATTACCTAATTAAGGCTAATTAAAGGAAGAATTTAGCTATAAGGGTAGCCGCTTTATCTTAAAAGTATATTACGATTTCTTATAGTATTCTAAATAAAGGGATATAGATAGGTTTTAAAAGGGCCCTACTATAGAAATAGGCTTCTTTTATTAGCTTTTAAAGTAGGCTTAGGTTTTTTATAATTACTTATAATATCTTTTATTAAGCTTTTTATTTTTCTTTTTAAACGATTTATTTTAAAGTTATTATTATCTCTTTTAGCTCTTCCTATTTATTATCCCTTTTTTACTTCTTATATCTCCTTTTAGCCTTTTTTATAGCTTTTAATACCTTTATTACCTTTATTATATATTATAAATCTTTATAAAATTATATCTTTAATAATCCTTTAAGGGTATCGGTAAGGTTATTTAAGGCTTTATTTATTTATTTATTTATTTTTACTTTTTTATCTATATTCTTCTACCTTAATACCTACCCGCTTATATTTTTCCTTTTTTTCTTCTTTAAAAGAAATAATTAGGAAAAAGACTTAAAGGATATAGTTAAAGCCGATTAGCTATAAGCTAGGTCTATAATATATTAAATTAAGGTCTTTTATCGCGAAAGCTAAGTCTAGGGTATTATCTCTATATTTATAGAAACTCCTTATATATTTTCCTTTCGGTATAAAAAAGTCGGCTTAAAGCTTAGCTATTTTTATTAAAAGGCGGTTAGCTTTATCGCTTATCCTTTTATATTTATCTTAAGCTAGATAATAAGTATTAAAGTCCTTTATAACCGCGATTATTTATCCTACCTTAACTTTTATTATAGCTTAAAAGGCTAAAATATAGAATTTACCTAAAAGGGAATATATAGCTAATAATCTTTTACTTTTATAAAAAGTAATCTTTTTTTAGTCTCGGTTTATTATTAATTCTTAGCCTTTTATTAATAATCTTTTATATATATATATATTATTAGGTAGCCGCCCCTTTATAGTAACTTATAAAAGGTAAGGCCTAAGGATAGCGATAGCTATCTTAAAGTTAAGGCTACTTTTTATAATATAATAATATTATATTATT
>APKU01000246.1:0-38495 GCA_000472125.2 Hirsutella thompsonii MTCC6686 | reverse complement strand
GCCGCCGTCGCCCGCGCGCTCGCCGTCGCCGCCGACATGTCGCGCGGCACCTACGCCGACGACGGCTCCGTCCTGCGCTCCCCGTACACCTGGCTCCGCGACGCCACCAGTGCCACCGAGACCGTGTCCAACAGCGGCGCTGGCAACCCCGTTGCCGGCGGCACCAGCCTCGTCCGCAGCTTCTTCCGCCCTTCCGACGACTCCACCATCTACCAGTACCTGATCCCCGCCAACATGATGTTCTCGCGCTTCCTCGCCGCCTGCGCGCCCATCATGCGGCCCGTCGACGCCGCTCTCGCCGCCCAGATGACGTCCGTGGCCGATGCCATTGCGCGCGGCATCGAGGAGCACGCCGTCGTCGAGCATCCCAAGTTTGGCAAGCTGTACGCCTTTGAAGTCGACGGCTTTGGCTCTTCAAACCTCATGGTAACCTTTTCCCTTTTCTCGTTCCCCCCTCTTCCATCCCCCCTTTCCCTTTCTGCCTCTTCCCATATGCCCCGTTCCACCCCTCTCTCCCCACGTCGATAACTATCCCTTGCCACACTGACATCAACACGCCAGGACGACGCAAACATCCCATCGCTCCTGAGCATCCCCCATCTCGGATACAAACCCGCCTCCGACGCGACCTACAAGCGCACCCGCGAATTCGTCCTGAGCCGGTCCAACCCGTACCTGAGCTATGGCCCTGTGCTCAACGCCACCGGCGGGCCCCATCTCGGCCCGGGCATGGCTTGGCCCATGGGCGCCATTATGCAGACATTGACTTCATCCGCCTTGTCCTCTTCATCCTCCTCTTCCTCTGACGATGGCGACGAAGAAATCATCCAGGGCATCAGACAACTTATGGGCTCGACGAGTGGCCTCGGCCTCATTCACGAGTCTGTCAATTCACACAATGACGCCAAGTGGACTCGATCATGGTCAGTCTTTCGTCTCTCACCTTCCATCCATCCTTCAAGAAAAAAGAAGAAAGAGGAACCAGCCTTGTTCTTCGATTCTCTGGCAGTTCCAAGTAATTGGTAGGTAGAAGCTGACTATTTTGTTGCAGGTTCGCATGGGCCAATGGTCTATTTGGACAAATGATTCTCGACATTCTCGACAAGAAACCCGCTCTACTCGAGCACAGTTTCCAAGGTTGAACATTAAACATTACCCCGTATAACTACAAATAGCAGTCGCTTTCTTCCATTGCATCATGAGAAATAAACTATGGAAATTCATCATGCGCCTCAAAAACACCTAGTCCATCGTCCTTGCTTGTGATCCCACACCATGCTCAATAAAACAAAACAAAAAAAAGAAATGAATTCAGTCGCTGATGAGCGTCCTTCGCCCATTCTAATTCGCTGCATTGGTCTAACTCAAATCAAACCCGGCCCCAGACGTGACAGCATACAACAACTTCTCCCTCAACGTCTCTTCCCGCGTGTACCGCGGCAGTTTCAGCAGGTTGACGCACGTACTCGTGCTCGGCAACCTAGTCTCATCCGTGCCCGCATCCCTGATGCTAAATTTTGGCTTGAGCTGTGAGAAGCCGAGCAGTGGCGCGCGCGGCGTCGAGCTCACGTACTTGAGCACATCCCGCCTTTGCGCATCGGTAAAGCTATCCATGACCGCCCAGAAGAGCCGGATCGTCGGGTGTTCCCGCCCGTCGTCGCCAATCTCGTAAACACCGCTGTAAACGGTGTTGCGCCGCAGATCGTCAATATCGATCTCGGACGAGTCGCCGCCGACGAGCCTCTGCAGCTCCGACTGGTTGAACATGGATAGCCACGACGGGCGAATCATGGCGTGAAGACCGCGCAAAAATGCCGTTGTTTGCAGCGCCGGTTGAACAACCAACCGGTGACGGGCCATGTATGAGATGTAGAGGAGGCGATTATCATTGTTGACTGGGGTCTCGTCGCCGTGAGCAATCAACTTCCTCGTAATGGTCCTCGTCGGCTGCCACAGGGGCGAAACCTGATCTTCGACCGTAAAGTCAAAGCCAAGTTCGGAAACGTCGCCCGAATAGTTTTTGAGCCGCATCATTCCCTTATAAAACTCCGGATCCATCTCGCGCAGGTCGTTGATGTTGCCCTTGTAATTGTTCTCCTCCTTGGGCCCGGCAGACGGCCATTTAAGGAGAAAGAATCCTGCAAAAGCGAGGTCGACGAGGATGCCCTCGTACATACACTTCCCAACAATGCGACCGAGAAACTCGTAGTATTTGCACATTTGTGCAAATGCTTCTCCCCATTTGGCGTCGTGCTCTGCTATGCCTCTAGCTCGCAGACCGTCGCGTAAGACGTCCGCTGCGATAGGGTTAGGGAACAAGAGTCCTTGTTCGTTCGAAACGAACATATCAAAGTCTTCATTGCGATCTTTGCATTCTGCAAACGCCTCGGCGGTGACACTCGTAAGAAACTCCTTGGTGACGCCGCCACCATCGATACCTGCTTCAGGAGTATCGAACTGATCAACAAACGTAATCGTGATTGGGTCCTTCAAGCCGTCACCGAGCTGGTAAAAGGCCTTGTATGCGTCAAAGAATAGGTCGCCTCTGCGAATTCTGGCCTGGTGCCGCGCCGATGGGGGCAAGAAGACTGAGTAGGGATTGTCTCCTCCCCTTCGACTCCTGTCAAGCTGAATAAACTGCCGGAAAATCATGACCCGAGTCTCAAAGGGTACGATGAAGGGCATATGCTTCAGAATCTCCAGTTTAGGTCCCATCTCCGCAAGCTTGCGATCTCGTTGGGACCGCAGTTGCTGGAGCCTCAGCCTCTCCAATCTGGCATGCCGAGAAAGCCTTTGAGCCGCAAAAGAGGAAAAGCTCGAGTCGATGTAGTAGTCGAGATCCGCGGAATCACCCTCTTCGTCGCTTCCGCCGTCCTCTTCCTCTTGATTGCGCAGCTCCTCTTCCGCAATAACCGCGTTGATGAAGTCCTCTTCTTGCAGTTTACCGGGCATCAGCCAGTCCTCAGGATCTAGAAAATGCGTCCTTGAGTCTCTCTCGTACAACATCTTCAAGGGTGTTGTGATGACGCTTCGTATACTATCCAGGCGAGCCTCGACCGTATCCGCGAGGGGGGTTAGGGCGGAATTGCCAGACCTTGAAGAATCGCCAGTATTTCCGTAGGAGTCGAGGCGAGAGGTAGAGGTGAGATTCACCGTTTGTGGCTTGCGCAGGAGTTCGTTGGCTCTGTAGTGAATTGGGAAAGCCGAATTTTTGAGAAAGACAGTCAGCGTCCTCACGTCGTTGAGTGGCAGACTGCAAGCCCGAAGGCGTGACGTTGATGAATCATCGCGTAACGTTTCAGTACTCATGCCGCTTTCAAAGTCTTCATCGTCGCAAAGTCGCAGAATGAACGTGTATAGTTCAAGGAATAGCAAGATGATTGGCCATTCTTGCTCTTCAGGCTGTTCTGTCTGAGACGGCCAGCACTTATGCAGATACCTCTGGAGCATAAACTGTGGTTTTTCGGCTTCGGTAGACATCTTGCGGAACACTGAAGTTTCTTTCATCATCTGCCAGAGAAACTTGACCGTTGGAATCTGACCTGATGATACAGGTATTTGCTCGAGAAAAAGGCGCATTCGAGTATCATCGGCACTGGTAGGGAAGCACTGGAGCAGCGTAAGTATATAGCCGGCGAGGACGCTAGCTCCTTGAATGTCAAGCCTTGACGCTCGGGTTGACCTCGACGTTCTAGTCAAGCTATCCGAAAACTCACGCAAAAGCCTCGAGATCCCGTCGTGCTCGACAAGTGAAAGCAGCACGCGTGATACATAGGGAGCAATGGACGGGACGGAAGAGTCCGGCGCCTCTTGAGACGATTGGTCTGCCGTAGCTTTCATAGCAAGCCGCAAGCTGATCTCAGGCGAAAGTAGTGACAGCTGTGGGAGTAAAGCGCTAAGATATGCAACTTTGCCCTCTGAACTCGACCGGGACTGATCCAGGTCGATGAAATGCGCCAGCAGCCAAAGCAGGGCATCTTTGGATATTGACGTTGTCGTGATGGCAGGGTAGAACGCCTGTATTGCTTCGGCAAGCTTGTCTGCTGGTATAAGATTCGAAAAGGATGAGATGTTTTCTTCCAGAAGCACCATGTCGGTTTGTGAGAGGAAGCGGTAAGCGAATGCCTTGTACGTATACAACTCTACTATAATTGTCAGAATGAATTGGACAAACATAGCTATGCCAATGATAAGAACGTACCGTCACTACCAGAAGCCCGTAGCAGGGGCGTAGTCACCGCCTGTACCAACAAGTCCTTGCATGGTTCTGCGTCTCGAATGCGCGAATACTGGGCCAGAGCGTGATAGTACCCTTCGATGTCTTTGATGACTGTGAGCCCAGCTGAGTCTGACGTTATGCGGACGAGAAGCTTTAAGAGGTATGGAGAGTCGTTTGGAAATTCTCTTGTCAACGATTAGCACTTGGTGTCAGACTGCAGATGCGCTGTAAAGCATAGCCGGCTGTATTTCGGTGTAGTGTCAAAGAACATACCGTTTTGAAGCAACCGTCCGTATTGAGCTGAGGAGAATGTCCACCAAACGTCGTCTTTTCGACACATGTGCACTGATTGGCATTAGCCTATCAATATTAACGGAGTCGCAACCGCGGGCGAAGGCAAGGGCTCGCCGAGTGTCGTCGACATTTCTGGCGGAGAAAAAGGCAAGTAAAAGGTCAAGAGCGGACGCCAAACGCTGGCTCGGATCGCTCAAAGTCACGCTAGAGCCACAGGATAATGAATCGTAAGATGCTCTCCGGTCGTCCGCCAGTATCCTCCTTGCCCTATGTCCTCTCCAAGTCCTCTGGATCCTGCTCGCCGCCTTCAGACGTTGCCGCTCAGCCTGTCGCTTCTCACGTTCGGCCTGAGCGTCCGAGACCGTCTTCGTGGCGTTGGATGCGAGCGAGGGGCTCCATGACGTGTTGGCGAACGGGTTGTTGTTCTGGCCGCTCAGGTTCACGTTCCGCGGCCGTTTCGAGCTGCCCGTGAAAGTGGAAAACATGTTGAGCAACAGAGGGGGGCCGGGACTGACGACGGTGACGACGATTGATGTGCTCTAGGCAAGGACGAAGGTAGATGAGCTCACGCGCATGATCGGGAGCTGTGGAGTGCGAAGAGGGCGTAAAGATGGGCGCGATGCTACTGGCAAGCCAGGCGATCGTCTAGAAGATTCAGGCCCGGAGTTTTCGGTCAGCAGCTCATAAAGAGCGACGACGCTTTGGCGGGGCCTAGTCCGGGAACGATGAGGTCAGGCAAGCGCAGGGGGGGCTCCCGATTAGATAAGGAGACGGAGACTTGCGTCGAAATCCGTCGAGCTTGCCGCCGTTAACTCACAGTGTGAGTCGACGCACTGGGATGCCTCCACGATATGCTCGATACCCTCGTATACTGTGGCTTCTTTGAAGCATGTCATTTTCTGTAGAATTGAAAGACTCTGCTTCATAACATCTTGAAGGCCTGCTTTATCTTAGTCCAAGGCCGAGGTCGTCCATCTTAGTCATCTCTGCTACCGCTGTTGTAGCTGTTGGTAGCTCCAGGGCGGGGCTATCCGTTCTGGACCCCTGCTTTGGCTGGTGTTGGTTGGCTTGCGCCGCAAAAGCTGCCCCTCCATCGACTTCCATCAATGACCATCTGCATCCCAAAGTCCGCTTGTTTCTCCAACATCCTAGAACCACAAGAAGCTTCACGTTCACAACAGAAGCCATGGCCGACAGCTCGAAGCCAGGTACGTCACTTTATTCAACTCGGATATCTTTTCGGAATACTCGAAGTGAAAATTCGGGAGAGGCGCGTTTACTTTGCTTTGACGCCGCCTCGTCGCATCTACCTTAAACAATGACGTTTCAAAGTCGCTAACGGGGAGGGCTGTTTCGCCCAATTTGCTTTACAGACCCGACACCTGCTGAGGAGGCCGCCGCGCGTGCCAAGGAGGCCGAGGAGCAGGCGGCTCTGCCGTACAAATGGATCCAGACAATTGGCGACGTCGACTTGACCTTCAACGTCCCCGGCAACCTCAAGTCGCGAGACCTCGTCATTGAGATCAAGAAGCTGAGCCTGACAGCTGGCATCAAGGGCCAAGATCCCATTATCAAGGTATATTTGCATCTGAATTTCATGGCGAGCAATTATCACGTCTGGTGTGATAAGGAAGCCGTCGTTCGTGCTAACCATTAATCTCTCTCACTTTCAGGGCGACCTTCCACACGCAATCCACGTCGACGACTCTACATGGACACTCTCGAGCAACGCCGACGGCACAAAGACGGTCGAGATTCACCTCGACAAGATCAATAAGATGGAGTGGTGGCCGCACGTCATCACCAGCGCGCCCTCCATCGACGTCACCAAGATCCAGCCCGAGTCCTCCAAGCTCTCGGACCTCGACGGCGAGACGAGAGGCATGGTCGAGAAGATGATGTTCGATCAGCGCCAAAAGGAGGCAGGCCTGCCCACTTCGGAGGAGCAGAAGAAGATGGACATTCTCAAGAAGTTCCAGGCGCAGCACCCGGAAATGGACTTTAGCAACGCAAAGGTCAACTGATCACCCTTGATGTAACTCGTATGCGATTGTATTCATTTCCTCGTCAGGGCGGCGTCATGGGCTAGGAGTTTCATTCCGCTTGAAAAGAGAAAAAAAAGAAACAAGACGACGCATTCTCATCATCGTCTCGACTCGAGGGCTTGCGCGGCTCGTTCCAGAAACGCATTGAAGTCTTGTACCTGACGCAGCATGCCGCCGGTGGAACTCGCGGAGCAAGCCTCGTCCGCCACCTGTGCCAAGCGAAGCTCCAGGTTGGCGATTTCGGCGTCTTTTTGTGCTCCGCGAGATAATTCCGTCGCTTCTCGCCCTCGCTCGACGGCTACATCAATGTCGTGCATGAGGGCGGATGTATTGATGCGATACTGACCAAATTCAGTCAGCGTACAGCCCAGGAAAATTGTCGTCATTGCGGTCGAGGGTACTCACCGTCGACTCCTTGCTGTCTGCTTCGTGCTTAATGCGCACCGCGTCCATTCGCAAGGCCACCTGTTCCCTCTCCCCTTTGAGTCGTATAATCTCTTCGCGCAGAGATAGCTTTTCCTTGTGTGCCTGACGAACCTGCTTGCGCAGCGAGTGCCAATGATTCAGGTGTATCGTCTGTCTCTTTCGTCAGCATAGGTCCCACGTGGGACTGTTCCACGACTACAAGAAGGCCGTGCTCACATGTTGTAGTAATCTCGAACTCAGTTCTGTCCTATACGCCTCGAGCGTGCGCATTTTGATGCGACACTCTTTCTTCTTGACCGCGCTGTCAGCGGCATCGGCGACCTGTTGGAATTGTGCCAACGTCGAGGTAATAACCTCGTCACAGACTTGTGCGAGCACGTCAATGACACTCTCGCCAGTGCGGTTGGCAAAGGGAATCGCGGCTTGCAACGGGTCCAGCTCGTCTGCTTCCCCAGACCTCTTCTTGAGGTTGACGAATCGCTGGACGGTGATTTCGATGGCATCATCGTCATCCTCGGGGGCTTCGGCGTCACCGCTTTTGCGTCGATTACTTGTTGGCTTGTCCGGGGCAGGTCTTCGCTTGCGCTGCTTCTTCTGAGGCGGCTCCTTGGACTTGCTGCTGGCCTGGGTCTTTGCCCTCGTGGTCTTTTGAATCGCTCGGCGTGGCACAACGGGGCTTGGTCTATCGCGCTCAGGGCTATCTTCCGAAACAGGCTCTCGCTCTGGCTGTCCCAGATCCGCAGGTCCTGAACCAAGCTCTGGAGAACTGGTGCGCATACTTCGCCTCGATCTCCGCCTGCCCAATGCCCTTGCCGCTTCCGCTGACCCTATCGCCTCGGCCTCGACCTCGGCCTCAGATGATTCAGGCTCGGCTTCTTCGGGATGCTGCTCAGGTTCGGGCACCGCAGATTCTTCGGCAATAGGTTCCGATGTCTCGGGCTGGTCGTCTACCACTTTGTCTGGCGATTGGTCTGGCATCGCTCCGAGGGATTCTGTCCCCTCCAAGATGCGGGACATGGAAGCGGCCGACCTGCGGGATAACGTCGAAGCCGCGCCCTCGCTTCTTCTAGATTTGCGTGCCAGCGGCGACGACGAAGGGGGCGCCATATCGTCTGTGCTCATAGCATTCTGTAGCCTCAACGTCGACCCCGAGATCACGTCCAGCTGCACGTTGCGCCGACGCCCACTACCAGGCGCATGTGCGGGACTCTCTTCTACCTCCTCCAGCATCGCGCGCGACTGCTGTGATCGCGGTGGCGATTGCATGGTCGGAGCTGCCATGACGGCCTCCAGCTCGTCTGCGGCAGGGCTTGTGCGGGACGCTACGACCGGGACTATCCTTTCAGAGCTTCTTCTAGACCGAGCGGATGACCCATTTCTTCTTTCGGACCGTCGAGTGCGTGCTGAGGACGATTGTTCCAACTGAGGCGACTGGACCAGCGCCTCTGCTGGGATGGACGACGGTTTGACGGCGGATGGCCGCGCATTGATTTTCTGTGATTCTTGAGTCACATCTTGATCGGCTCGCTTTCGTTTTCCGGTCACCGTGCTCGGCGTCTGGCGCGGAGAGCTCGAGGATTCGGCCGCAGGCTCGCCCAGGCCGTCAATATTGAGGTTGAACGAATCATCTCCGATATTCGTGCGCCTGACGAGGTCAATTCCTACACAAAATAAATCAGGTTGGGAAAGGCGACGTACTGTGCGCCCCGGAGGCGCTCATTCAATCGCTCAGCGCGACGTTCACGCCCAGCTATTCACGATGCCGTCAGCTTCAATTTATCGTGTGGGGCCCGGCGAAAGTGAACCCCTACCTGCAGCCATGCTCGGTGAGTCCGCAGACTTTGCGGCGTTTCAGTGCTCCAGCTAGGTTCGCATATTCGTGAAGCCTCGCGCGCAAGCTGTCGCATGGGGAAATCGTGCGCGGAGAAAGGGTGGTGATGCGATGCCGAGGTTCACGCTGGTTTGACGCGTGAATTGGGAGACGCGTGCGGCAAAGTTGGGAACGACAAGAAGTGACGTCGCGGGGCAACTGTGGAGAACTGGGCCGGCAGCGAGGCGAGGTACGTACTGGAGCATTCATTCAGATTTCAGACTTGGGCAGAGCCTCAGCTGAGACGGTTCGCCTCAATTGTCTAATACATGGTCAAAATAATCCCGATATCGTTGCTTGAATGATGATCACTTCTTTTATCTCCTGGAAATCGTCTGAATATATATTTCGAAACTCTTCCGAAGTCCTACATGCCGAATCGATGCGATGAAAGTTGAGAGGGTATCACATCCAATGCCCATGGTCTTGCGCCAACCCGATAAAAAAAACTCCTGTAGACTTGCAGAAATACCGCAAGTCCGGACGAATAGCCCTTGAGTATGACTTTTGATACAGCTTAATGATTCCTATCCGAGGGTCAGAGCTATTCAAGGCGGCAAGACCCATTGCATTGCCTCCTCATCAAAAATATGCCTGTCGATCCGTTCAGTATTGTCTTCGTCCGTTCTTGAGACACTCTTACCCGTGAAACGACTTGTTTGTCAGTGCATCTTTGCCGTACTCGGATTCGAGCATGTCTCGATATTGATACGGTATCATGACTGGAACCCCTTCGAAAGTCGTGTTCCGCAGGGGAAACAGGAAAGTGTCCTACACTTTCGTCAGCAAATCGATGCATGAAATGGCAAGCATGCACTATCACTGACTCGAAACTCGTGCCCGTGCTTGTCGTACAGTACGCCGACACCGGCAGGATGGTCGATGTTGTACCGGGCGGCTGTAATGTCAATGAACAGACCCGTGGCCAGATCGATCCATCGCGCATCGATGAAATTAAGAACGTCGTCCATTTCGCGGTGTTTGAAGTGTGGGTTAATATCCAAGAGGAAATATCGACCCTTTTCCATGTCACCGTACTTGTAGTAGTAGACGGTCATGTTGTGATATGCCGCCAGATAATACATGTCGGCCTCGGTGACCTGCACATCAGCGTCGAAATCCCATGGCATCACCTGTAAATTGTTAGATGTATCAATCCCAGCGAAGCCTGCTTTGCCAATCCGTGAAGACTCGCCCGTTTGCCCCACCACCAGCCAAGCAGGCTGCCATGCATGAGCCACGTCTGGACACCGAGGACACGGCAGGTCGCGAGAAATGTCTGGACAAGGTGTCGTATGGTCTTGTGCTGCGCCTCTTCCCCGAGAGGATCCACCATATAACGGGCATCATAGTGCGGATCGATGCTGCGAGGAGATGAGCTTAATCCTGGCAGCGAACAAGAATACGAAACATTCACGTACTAATGCTCCTCTGAAGACTGATCAGCATTTCATTGAGATTATGAGGGACTGCCAAACTGACTGAAGTATTTGCGTTCCGGGTACTTGTCCTCGTCGATTGGCACCCGATCTCGTTTACCAGCCTGATATTCGTGAGCTGCACCCCATGTCGAGGTCAGCAGCAACAAGAGAAATGGCAGAATGATTCCCGGAACCCTCATTCCTGCTGATTGCTATGCCCTGGAGGGCATGGGAGCTTGGGGTAGACACGCTGTTGAACGTGGTCTTTCCACCTCAAAGCCGACGTCCGAAATTCCGAATGCTCGTTCGAATCTTGAACACAACAGGCCTTTGCGCTCAATTGACTGCCATGGGCGAGATGCAAATCACCCCAGTGATGTCTGCTATCGGCGAGCTATGAGAGTTCAGAAGCGATTTTCAAGAAATGCGGCGACGTTTCAGTGCACTTTGATCGATGGGAACAGGGGTTTAGGGATTCGGGAGTTCAGGAATGGCTGCATGACGTACACACGTGCGTTGGCGGTTTAGTCAACCGCCGGTTCCTGGCGTGCTCTTACGCGTCCGCAACCATAAAATATGACAAAATGGCACACTGGGAAACACCTAAGTCTTGAACCCCGCTAGCACCAGCTCGCTGTTGGCTTTCCAAGACAATGGCAAGCACAAGAGATAATTGGACTTGGGCGCAGAACGGAGCCGTCTGCAAGGACTAGCAGCCCCAATGGCGTTGGTTCCGAGCATTTTACGAAGAGAGCCTTGCGCCCTGCACGCCATCATCCCCATGCCACGAGCACATCGCAGACAGGTAAGCCCTTAATGTTTCTTGAGGGGCAAATTGCATCTTTTTGGCATTTTTGTATTCATTCAAGTAGCAGAAGTCGCGCAGAGCCCAAACGCGTGGAGCAGAACACTCGCTGTCTCCAAGGATGAGGGGCAAGCAACTATATTCACATGATGTGATACTTTCCAAATCTTCTTTGGAATCACGACATGTTCACTTTGTATTCGTTTTGTCATCTTCTTTGGATCCTTCCAGAGCGAAGGCGAAGAGTCTCCAGATTTTGCCTCGAATACGGGTATCGTTCGCGCCAATGTCCACTCATCTGATCGTCAACCGAGGCATCTCCTATAGGGGGCTTGCTGCGAACGATCCGCTTGTTTGCGGCCGAATGAGCCGCTGTAGGTGCTTTTTGATGTCGCGCGCGGCAGGTGAAGCCTCTGAGCAGGGGCGAACAGCACCTTGGCCACACGGAAAGCATGTTTGTAATCGCATCGCGTCGTATTGATTTAGCTGATAAGCATCGAGACCTGATGACACGGCCAATGTTAGAAGAGAAGCTCATACGCGACCGAGCAACGTTGTCCTTACCGCCATGAAGACGCATGCTAAACTAACGTACGGACTCATCCTTTCACCGATGCGCGCAAATTTCCAGAGGATACCCAAGGGACTAAGAAGTGATTAGCGACGCACAGTGACATCTGATATTGAGCTTGCATACCCATCTTTGTTGGAGTCCAGGATCCTTGGGAAGATCTGGTGGATGTACGCGGACGTGCAGGTAAGGAGTAACAGGACGAGCACGAGCGACTGGAGGTTGAATAGGGCAGTCTGGCAGAAACGGGTCAGTCAATCTATACGCGATGCGATGCGATGCGACGGCGATTGAGAAGCATACCATGGTCGATATGGTATCGGAGTCTGCGTGCGGCCGTCCGAGGCTGCTATGGCATCGATTGCGCCCAGTGACAGCTCCAGGTGTCCTCGGCGAACTTGTCCCACCTCGCTGACAAGGCTATGCGGAAAAACTCCTGATCCGCCCCCGTCTCCGTCATTTGTCACTGCAGATCTGTGATGGGCTACCGCCAAGTGGCAGCCTGGCAGGGGTCGTGTGAAATGGATGGGTCCCTGGCGACGTGCCGTAGCGACTTTTCTGATGCGGCTGGGGCTGCATTTATTAGTGCCTCCCCACAGCGAACCCACCTGGAATCAACCCACACCCTGACGCAAGCTGCTCACTCGTCGCTTTGCTGGCCCCAAACGTGCCATTCAGCCCCGGAGCTGTCCCCATATGCGCGCCTCGTCATCGCGTCCATCCTTCAGCAAAGACTGCCACCT
The DNA here is from genome assembly GCA_000472125.2 of Hirsutella thompsonii MTCC6686. NCBI lineage: Eukaryota > Fungi > Ascomycota > Sordariomycetes > Hypocreales > Ophiocordycipitaceae > Hirsutella > Hirsutella thompsonii. The sequence goes on along the minus strand of APKU01000246.1, from coordinate 26,101 downwards.
TTCCTACTTTTGCCAGGCTCGGTCACCATCATCCCTGCCGTAGGGTGCTTCCGACCTTTAAAACGCCCAAATCATCTTCTCGAGCAAGAGCAAGAGCAAGAGCCCGAGCGGGTGTCGCTCCAGCTGCCACAATGACGGCGTGGAATGTAGGTTGCCTGGAACCGGCGCTGCATCATCCGTCCACTGACAATGCTACGGATAGATCTTTCGCATCACAGGCGACTTGTCACATGCCTTGTCGAAATGCATCCTCATTCTAGCTATACACCGCAATCGCAGCGCCGAGGGCGTGTCCTTCATCACGCAAGGGCTCTACGCCCTCGTCTTCTGCACCCGATACCTCGACATATTCGTGGAGCGTTCAGCATGGAACCTGCTATTCAAAACGTTCTACATTTTGACGTCGTTCTACATCTTGGGCGTCATGCAATGGCTCTTCCCTCGCTCGCGCGAACGGGAGCTGTCGTGGAAAATGGGCGCTGCGGTCTTGGGAGGATCTCTGCTGCTTTCACCCTTTATGATGATGATTTTCGAGGACACATGGGGCTTTAAAGCGGTAAGTACCTCCCTTACCGTGAACCAACGCTTGCACTTGATGCTGACAAGTTAAAGTGGATGTGGGTGTTCTCCGAAATCCTCGAGTCGGTGTGTGTTCTGCCTCAGCTGCTCCTCCTCCGCCAGACGACGGTCCCGACGGTCATCGACTCCTTCTACCTCCTCGCTCTCGGCTCATATCGCGCCCTGTATTGCGTGAACTGGTTCGTTCGTGCATTCGACACGCGCAAACCCAACGCCGTCTCCGTCATCTTTGGCATCATACAAACAGCTTTGTACGTCGATTTCGCGTGGGTTTACTACACGCGGCAGAGAGTTAAGCTACGCGGCGGCGGCATCGTCGACGCCGACGACATGGGTCGCGGCTGGCTTCTGCGACGAATTTTCGGCAAGCACGTCGAAGTGCCCGATGAAGAGGAAGGTGCTCCTGCGCTCGGCGGTCACGGCGGAGAGGGCAGACGTGACGGGCGGCCTAAATGGGGCTCGCGCGGTATCTCTGTCAGCGCCGACGAGGGAGTGCTCGAGGCCGAGAGGCATAACCGTGCGGACGCCGATGATGCCGACGACGCGCTGGACCCGGATGCCAGAATGCAGGACCCCGACGAGTTGGCCAAGGCGCTGGACGACGACGACGACGCCTTCGCGTCCGGTGGATCGCCCTCCTCGTCGCGGAGTAACGGCCAGGGCATGCCGAGAGGCATGAACAGCGGCAGCGAGTGGCGGGATTGAGGCAGGATGGGTGGAGTTTCTATTGGAAGGCGCCTGGCAGCTAGTTGCACATTGTGCCACGCCACATCCCTGCCCTCTGCAACGCAATTGCGTCGAGGCGCTTGACGGGGGCTTGAACTGGGTTTTCTCACGGGACGAACGAAGCGGGCGAGAGAGACATGGCAGTCGTGCCGCAGAATGAGTGCAGATACGAAGGCGAAGGAAGTGAATAGAGCGGACGGGTGACGAATCTTTTACTTACATAGATTACCGCTCGAAAGGGGGGAAATGCCAACTGGCGCAGACGTCGTCAAAAGGCCGTCATTTGCCAAGAGAACGTGGCATCGAGATTTACCGGTTCGGCGCGTCTGCCGAGAGCGATTGGCATGTGCGTTCCGAATCCGCCCGAGATGCACCTCGGTGGAGTCATCCCACCCCCAGACTTGACGGCTCACTCATGTGCGGGGGGAGGGTAAGGGACTCGCGGACAAACTGTTGGTTCGTGTGCTTTGGGGGAAAACGCCACCCATGTGAACCGCCCAGAGTGTAGATGCATGTTGGACGGTGCCTGGCTAGATCACTGCAGAAGCGAAGAAACGAGCGATGCTCGAAAGCGATGGCTTTCGTCCGCACGCGATGTGCGGCGTACTGTATTCGTACGTGTGTGTGTGTGTATATACAAAATTGGTTGTTATCTGAGGATGGAAACGAAAGGATTCTCTCGATGAGAGCCTCCCTCCTCCAATTGCTGCGATCCCCGCCCTTACCTAGAGGGGCCTCGGTTCCCCTCTCTTTGAGGTGCTTGGCCATTCCTGATCCTGCCTCCGTGGCCCCGGGCGGCGCCCTTTTGCCGCCGATGAAAACTCCAGTAAAAAAAGACACAAAGACACCTAAGCCAAGACAATGCTGGCATATACCAAGACGAAGAGTCTGGTAGAGAAGAAAAGTGATGAAAAAAGTGACAGTGAGAAGGCAAGCCCGTCAGTACGTGAACATGACCAAGCCAGAATGAGGAGCACATGAAGCTGCAGTGAGGAAGAAATGACTAGCCGACGAAGCGACTCTCAAACTCGTCGTAGAGCTTGGGGCTGATCTCATCACTGCAAAGACCCTCGACCTCGACGAGGACCCCCTTGCGGGCGTAGTGCTCGAGCAGAGGTTCGCTGGCCTCGAGGAAGCGCTGGTACCGGGAGCGGTAGACTTGCTCGTTGTCGTCGGGACGTTGCACGAGGGGCTCGCCTGTGACGTCGTCGCGGCCGGGAACGCGGGGTGCGTTGAAAGTGGTGTTGTACACGCGGCCCGAGGCCGGATGCACCCAGCGACCGGCAATGCGCTCGAGAATAACTGAGAAGGGGGTCTTGATGGAAACGGCGAGATTGATGGGAACAATCGAGTCGAGAGTGTTGGCCTGAGCGGCGTTGCGTGGATAGCCGTCGAGGATGAAGGATGCGTCGGGGTCTTCCGAGGCCTGGGGCGGAGGGGCACCTGATAGCATGGCATGTGGCGGTGGGTGAGATGCTGCCATGCCGCCGTCGATGAAGGACTCGAAAGTGGATGGCGACGAGTGCGACTCGGAGGTGGAAGTAGCCTCGGAAGAGAGCGTCATGACATTAGGAGGACCATGGCCGTAGAGCCAGCCTCGATTCCGGAGCTCGCTCGAAATGAGCCGCAACATCAGGTCGTCGGCGACGAGGCCGCCCGTCTTCATTGTGTTTTCCGCCATGATGCCTGCAGGGGATAATTGTCAGTAAATCACCTTCTCAAAAATGGGTATAGGACCTCGGGGCTCATTGGGGAACCTACCCAGAGGTGTCCGGCTCTTGACGTTGTGACGCAGTAGGTCGCCTGTGCTGATGGACTGAAGCTGGGGGAAGCGCTGCAACAGGCGCTCCGTCTGAGTGCCCTTGCCGACGCCCGGTGCGCCGACAAGAATGACGCGCGCTGCCCTGTGAAGACGCATCTCGAGGGTTCTTCTCATCGCAGTCGTAGTTCGTACAGATGTATGAATGCGCCTCTCTCTCAAGTGAGGGAGAGACGAATCGAAAAAAGTCCTGGATGCGCCGGGGATAGCAAATGCGAATGAGGGGACGAGGGCCGCCGTATCCGGAGTAGGTAGGAAAAGGTGTCGATGCGAAAAGCGAGAGAGAGAGCTATGTTCCCCGTCAAAAAAGATGATACTCAAAAAAAGGGCCGCGAAAATAAAAGTTGAGCAGGACAGGAACGGAGAGCAGCAACGGAGCGCACGCGCGCGACGAGGGTGTCGACGCCGATTGACGGAGGAGGATGAGGATGTGGAAGGGGGAAGAGGAGCGCGAGTGATCGATTGCGCGGACTGGGCAATTAGATAGGTAGGATCCAGTAGCACCGGCGGCGGAGGTTGGCAGCAGCAGCAGCACGCAATGGGCGGATAAAGTTGTTGAGCGCAGCGTGGCCTGGCGTCAACGGATCCAGCTAAAAGGTGGGGTATCCATGGCTTTGGCGCTCCATTTTCTTGGCTGCCCTGTCTTGAGGGACCCGCTCTTCAATCTGGGCGTGGTACGACTGCCTGCCAGCCAGCCTGCCTGGGCTGCCACACTGCGCAGGAGTCCGGAGAGGGACCCGCAGCATTCAATTGACTCGAAGGAGCAGGGCGCGCGCCCATGACGCTGTTGGTCTAGGGGTCCAGGGGTGTGGCAGAAGGTCGTCCATCTCCTCCAATCTCCATTCCAGCCCCCCCATGCGCTCACTCACACGGCATTGGACATTGGCTGGCGGTGACCAGATCATCTCAGATCAGGGCATGCACATCAGTCGCTGCTGAATCTGGGGAAAAGCCCCTAACAGGCACAAGTCACAAACTGAGCTACTGAGGGTGCGCGAGCTCCGGTCGGCCAAGTCCAGACTGCATTGACTTGGTCGCCTGGAATGGGAGGCGAACCACAGGGCTGTGCCGACTGACGACAGCGAGACGCGCCAAGTTGAAATACGACTGGGAAGAATGCAATCGCGGGCTTCTGATGGCGCTTGGGTACATAAAAGTAGGGTCCAAGGGTTTCGACAGAACCCGGCTATGCTTAATCCAAAAAGACTGTGCTCAGTCGGACATTGCAATATGCCGACCGGACTGGCCCTTGTTTTCTCCCTGCTCACGCCGGTTGCCCTAGGGGACTCCAACGTTCACGAAGTACTCGTCTAGCCTAGAACACGCCAATGTTGTAATCCATGCCCTCGACGTTAGTATCTGGCAGCGTGCCAGCACCCGCGCTCCGAGGGATACGGACAAAGTACGGTATGTACCGGTGCAACCGTCTCAGATGAGAAGCCAATGCCAGCACTTTGGCCCTGACCCGGCTCTCCGGTAGCGGGTACGTCTGAGTAGACAGGCAGCGGCCGTTGCGCGATCATTGGAAGGGAGACCATGCCGCGTCTGATGTAGGAGTCAAGGCTTCACCCAAAGACGAACAAACTGGACAGCAGATTTAGGCAGGGGACACAAAGTCCAGATTTGTTCAGGGCCATGAACAGGGAGAAAGAACATAGAACTTGATACATCCCCAAAGGCCCAAAGGGTTGTTTTTGCATCAATCGGAGTGAGTCTCGATACTCAACGGTACTATCATGAGCCCGGTACCTTTTAAGCTGTGACGATGTGAGGGACCTGAAAGGTGCGCAAAGCCAGCCTGGGCATTCGATATTGATGCTCGCTCACTGCCTTGAGTTCATGTTCATCAACTGTTTGCTGGACGAAGTAAAGACGGCCTTCCGGCAACGCCCAGGGGCGCCTTCTCCGATGTCGGGTAACACAAGTGTGCAGACTGCAGAACGGCCTTGCGCCAGACCACACTAGCGCTTCACTTCCCCTGCCCCACCACCCCTGCCAAAAAGTATCTCTGCGGCGCCGACCCAACCTAAGACACGCATCACACCAACCACAAAACACCACAAGGTCAGATCCGAGTCCCGACGACGCTTATATCACTGTGCGCACCATGCGCTCCAGCCTATCGTGCGATTCATGCAGGTGCGTGTTTACTCTGTGCCAAGAGCATCAAGAGGAACGATGCTCAAGATCATTGAGATCCAGTGAAAGGGTCAATAGGCTGACGTGACAAGGCTCTCAAAAATAAAATGCGTCAATTCAGGCTCACCCCCATGCCATCGCTGCGAGAAGTCGGGCAATACTGGGTGTGAACTTTATAGGCCCCGGCCATTCTCGTCTAGAACACTGCGCGGTGGCGGCAGCGGCAACAGCCGCAAGCGATCGTCGTCAGAGGAGCCTGCCTCAAGCGTAAAGGACTCCTCTCAGCTTCCTGATGCGCCGCCAAAAGGCAGACAGGTCTCCGTGGCGGCAACGCCCAAAGCCGCGGCGTCACGCAAAGCCTCGGCCGCGAAAGATCATGGACGGACACCGCAGCTAATGGTCCCCATGGATGTCGACGCTCATCTCGCCGGGCTCCCAGATGGTATTGTTCTCAAAGCATTGAATATCTTCATCAACAGCTACCCTGAGCTCGCCATCCTGCACCTCCCAACCCTTATTCATGACCTGCGAATTATCCGCTCCCCCGAGAGCAGGGCCTTACTTGGCGCCGTCTTGGCCGTGACAAAGGCTCAGCTCGCCGTGCTCGCCGCATCGTGGGCCGAGCCTCTCTTGTCGCGTGAGGAATACGCGTGCTATGCCAAGAATGCGCTGTCGACGTTCGCTCTGCAGCCTCCAAAGATTCAAGTCGTCCAAGCTCTTCTCATAATCACTCTTCACGAATGGGGCTCACGCGACTTCCACAAGGCATGGATTTTCTGTGGTATGTGAACTCGGATGTCGTGACATCGAGAACGAATATCTTATAACATCTCCGACAGGCATTGCCATCCGCATCATGCAAGCATTACACAGCTCAAGGGTGTCGCCACACCGTCTCGGCCCAGCTGCAGTTGATGCCGGCCGCAACGACCCAGTTACTTTCGCGATAGAGACACGGGTCTACTGGTCATGCTTCATTATGGACTGTATGGTCAACTCGGGAACCTACAACCCTCCGATGTTGCCCATGGCGGAGATGCAGAAGCTCAGGGTTGCCCGTCCCCTTGGAGTGGTCGAGTTTGCTTTCCCGCCCGATGTTGCGCCCCCTGTCATCTCGGCCGACCAGTGCCCTTTTGCTGGCGATGCTAGTGGGCCCCTTGATTGCACTCGAAGCTTCGAGATCCTCGTCGGCGGCTTCGACATCTGGGCTCAAGTAATGACCTTTATCTTTAATGACGGCCGGCGCGCACCGGGCATGTGTGCTCCGCCGAACTGCCCCTGGGTAATTGGATCGCCATGGTCGGTCTCGCGTGAACAGCTCGAGACATGGCGCTTCGGGCAGCACCAAAAGCTGCATTATCCCAGCAACTCAGTCGCCATTCACATGACTCTTGGCTTCGGCGAAACGTTTGTCTATCTCAACCTTCTCTACTATACAAGCACCCTGATGCTTCACCGCGACTATTTCCCCTTTCTCCCAACTCCGGAGGCCGGGCCATGCGGACCCACGGATCATCCTCTTCTCGAGGCACCGGCCCCACCTGGCTGGTGGGAGGAAAGCGCCAGCCTGCTCTTCAATGCCGCTGAGCAGATTGCGCGGATTCTGCATGACGCTGTCGAATGTGGTGTTCATCTCATGACTCCATTCGCCGGGTTTTGTGCTTTTTCTGCCGCATTCATCAATCTCTACGCCTTCCGCTACCCACGCATGAATCTTGGTCGAAGTCCCAACGCCGAAAGTTGCCTCAACCTCTGCCTCGACTACCTCCACCAATTCCGCCATGTTTGGAGCATTGCTGACGGATGGGTACGTATAGCTCTGCGGACTTCACGCATTGCCCCCTTTTGACTTGGTATCTAACAAGAGTAGATCAAAACCATTCACCACGCATCGCTTCTCTACGAGCGTGCAACGAAGAATAGGGACAAGTATCGCGGGCGATCCCGCCGGGATTTCAACGCGCTACATCAATCCGTTCATGAGTTTCGCGTCGTTGATCGAACAGACGATCACAATCGCGAGCTTGACGGCGTAGAACGCGCCCCCCCTCCATATGCTTTCGACCAGGAGGCAGGACACCCCGGGTCAACCACCGACACGCCCGATGCTCAGGTCGAAACCCACAACCTTCTTAACCAACTGCTAACAGAGGTTAGCAATAATGTTGAGGAGCAGGGCGTTTGGTCGCAGTGGTACCCAATCGACCAGATGGGCTCCCATCCACCACCATGATATGTTCAATCTGGTCCATTATATAACGAAGCTGCTAAGGTCTAATCCGTCCTTTGACTAATAATTTGACAAACAAGAACCCGTCCAATATTATCTGGTTTCCTTTTTCATATGCTGCACTGAGCGTCGGCTTTTCATGAGAGCCCCTTTTTATACCCGAAAATTCATGTCTAATGTTCATCGTTGCTTCATTCATTTTCTCATACACGCGCCAAAAACTTCTTATTGCGCTTGAATCGCAGTACGACGACAAAAATCAGGCCGAGCATGGACGTCGCTCCTGCATAATATGCTGCTGGGCGATATTGGGTTGTATCACCATCGGTACCCACCATGGCATATAAGCGCGAGGCAATGGGCGTGCCCTGTTTAGAGGTTAACGAAGCACGACGGAGATGGCGTTAATATCAGGGAACAACTCACGAAGAAGTAGCCAAAGAACCAACTGGTCCACATCATTGGCAGAACGCCCATTGTGTTTTCCGGACCAAAAACGGAGCTGACCACGAGCGGAAAGAGACTAAAAAAGGAGCCGCAACCGATGCCACTGACGACGGAAAAGAATGAGAGAATACCCATGTTGGACGCAAAAGGCCAAATTGCCAGCGCGCTGATGCTGCAGAAGAAGATGGCAATAACCGTACTGTTCAAAGGCCCAAGGAACGCATCAGCGGTGAATCCGGCAAAGATGCGCCCTACTGTCGACGCAATGTTCCAGATGGAGAGAGCGATGATTCCAGTGGAGCCCGAGTTGCTTATCGATCGTGCGAAGATGGGGATGAAGTATGATGGCACCAAGAGCGGGAAGCAGGCTATTGCGGAACCTATGAGCAGCAGCCAGAATTGGGATTCTTTCCAACGATACCTGCAAGAGATGTTAGCCTGATTTCGTTCGATGAGCGACTGCAGAGAGAAACTGATACCATTGGATGGGCGGAATCACGACTCGGGAAGTGGGAGCCTGGCCGATGCAGCAAGCGGCTGGGAGGCAAACAGCCCATAGCAGGAAACCGAGAATCCGAAAGGTCCATGGGATGCCGACATTACGGACAAGCTCGTGCGTCGTCACGCCCATGACGGCGGCGCCAAGACTGCTTCCACCAAAAACTACACCGAGTGCAAGCCCCTTGTGCTTACGGAACCAGTAAAGAGGTGCTGTCGAGCAGGGCTGTCGGAGGCAACATTGTTAGCATGGGTTTTGACATGCTTTACAAAATCTTTGGGGACGGTACGACTTACCATGATAGTCAAGCCCCCGCCGATGCCGAATATGAAGCCGTGTGTAACAACAAGGGCACCGAGGTGATCGACGAACCAGCTAGACAGAAACTCGCCGAGTCCGAGAAGGAAGGCGCCAGCAAAGGCTGTCTTGCGGTAACCGAAACGACGAATTGCCTTGCCGACGAGGATGCTGATGGAGGACATGAAGGACGTGGCCAGGGAGCCGACAAAGGTCAAGGAGGTAAGTGACATGGATTTTTGCCGGGCGATCTCTGCCTGCAGGATACCCCAGGAGTAGATGACTCCCATGTAGCAAAAGACGGAGCAGCCAGCCGCGGCGACGACGATCCAGCCCCTCCAGGTGTCGAGATGAGACTCGTCCTCTTCCGGCAGCTGCTCGACGACTGGCGTGGCTGTTCCGCTATCGTCTCCAGTTCCTACGGAGGAGCACCGCCCGGAGATCGTCTTGCTGCCTTCGGAGGCCATGGTGAGGTCGGCGTCGTAGACCCAAAGTCGGATGAGGCGGGCGAGCTCCCACTTAGACCTAGGTAGCCAAGCAGAGTTTAAGTTGCGAACCTGTCACAGCTCTTCCGTGCCGAAGTAAAGAAATCCTAGGCTCGTGTATGTCAAAATAAGAGAAATTCCATTGTCGAGGATGGGAAATTCTCCCATTTCTATTTTAAAGAGTCTTCCATTTATTACCGTAGTCCCACATCCCATGACCCTTTACGACTATGTATGGTATCCGCGCAAGTTGTCGGCTTTGCCAATGATCCAAACCCGAAGACGCGAATATCTGGGCGATTAGATAATTTATTGGACTGTCATGGTGAAGTTTTCCTCTGCTCGGCCTACATCGTATTTTTTTAGCGGGCACAGAGCGAGTCATGGATGGGGAAAGAAGGAGACGGGGAAAGAACGTGGTGGCCGGAAAGTGGTCTCCACGCCCTTTGAACGACAAAGAGGGCGCGGGTGGTCCACTGCCCTTGGATGTTTGGCGGAGTGGACGTGGCTCGGGAAAGCGTCGTTCAAGAAAGTTCATACCCGACGGATAATGCCATTGCCTGTGAGTTGGATATGGCAGAGAATATTGTAATTTTTGGGGTCTGTGTTTCTAGGGGATATGCTATTTGGTATTTGTATGATGCACTGTGGTCAAGAGATGCGGCCTGCATTTACTGCATCATGTGTGTCTTGACGGCTGAGAACCTCGGGGGCTACTGTAACTTGCGGTATGGCTAGGACGTCGGGTTTCGGCTTTGGGCTTGTAAGTCGAGATCCGCATTTAAAGAGGACCTCTGTGCAAAAAGTGTTGCTCTCATTATCCCACGCCTATTTGGATGACGGGATCATTTACCGTCCTGGCATATAAAAGAGAAAGGAGTCCAAGGTGTGGTGTTCACAGCGTCTTTACTCGCATCGAGCAAGTGAGCGGGCTGGTGCGCAGCCTTCCGATCTCGTTACGTCAAGCAACGTCTTCGGTTATGCACCGCGCTGCAGGCGGCCATTATCTCGACGAGTCACAAAGTCACATGTATGAGACGAATATGATGGGAACGTTGGAGGTCGTTGGGAAAGAATCGCCGCTATGCTATGCAACATATTGGCCGGATACAGTACAAAGAGTCGTATGAATGGGCGCACGACGGGCCTGGTTGGAGTTTACATCTGCCACTGGCTGTGAACAGATTCCGGGGCGCAAAAAGATGCCTTTTGGGCGAGCCTGCAAGCAGCTCGTAAGTAGACAATTAAGAAGACCCGAATGATATACAGTATTTCGTGACGCTGGTAATGTGTAGAGGGAGCACTTTTAATTGCGTCTTCGGGACAACGAGCTGATCGAGGAGATTCGATAACAAATGGCGGCACCAACAGTGGAAGGAAGGTTACTATCGATGTGTAGACTACACCGGTGCCCGTTGCCGTTCAAATATGTTGAAGAGCTGACGATTTTTCTTGAAGCCAAGGCATTTGAAAGCGGTGTTTGAACCTTGTGATGGGTGGCACCGGTGACATTCTACATGCAAAGGGAACGTGCAGAGATGTCTTAGACGCCAACATCATGTGCGCTATCATGTGACTCGCCGCTGGCTTGAAGCAGCGTACGTAAGCACCTCGGCGCACTCGGCGGCGTTACGGAGCGCCCGCGGAGGCGCCCCTGGAAAGGGCCCGTACCACGGAACGCCCGCCTGGCATGGCCTGTTACGTAAGCGTCTCCTCGCCAATCACGCGGCGATCTCACCCGGGCTTATCCCCCACTCCCTCTGGAATCTCCGTCTCTGGGCCAGCGAAGCGCACGGAATCCCCCCCTCCGCCTGTTCCGCCCCTACAAAGTTGAGAGTTACTGCGGGTACCTTTTGGACTCAACGCAACCCACGTTTCCAAGGGGCCGCCTAGGACAATTAGAGGTACAAGGTGGATGCAGGGACTTTCCATGCGCCAGCCGCTCGTTCTCGCCTCATTCGCATATCCTCTCTTCTCTTCCTTCTTTCTCTTATTCCTCACGCTCACCCTCCTTCATCCTCCGACACCTCGCCGTACTAACATAGCTGTCTGAACCGTACGAATCGCAACACACGTCAACGTCAGGATCGCCACCTTGTCGATTTTTCGCCCAGGCCGCCATGAGTGCCTCGTCTGCGGTGGCCCGCAGGGCGACAGCTCGCAGCCCTTTGCTGCTGGGTAACGGTAAGCCCTCGCAAACAACGACGATTGCGCGCGCATCAATAACTGACGCTTTCTCTCAGCCAGGAATCTGCCCCGTGGTCTCTCTTCCGCCCTCGTCGCCAGACATGTTGCCAGGCAGGCTCAGGTGCCGGCGCTCGCCCTCCTCATTCCCGCACGCTTCATGGGCACCGAACACCACCGCCCCGATGCGCACAACTCGGGCCCTCCCCCGGGCTTCAACGTCCAGCAGGCCCAGAAGCCGTTGCCCAAGGGTGACGCCAGCGCGGCCAAGAAGGATGGCGCCGACGCCAGTAGCAACAAATCATCACCCCCTAATAAGCCTCAGGACATGACCAGGGCCGAGGTTGCCATGAGCGAGCTCGCCGCTAAGAAGGGCGACCTTGCAGAAAAGCAAGATCTTCTCAAGACGGAGAAGGAAGAGAAGAAGTTAACGGTCTGGCAAAAGGTCAAGAAGGAGGCCCAGCACTACTGGGACGGAAGCAAGCTGCTTGCCGCCGAAGTCCGCATCAGCTGGAGGCTGGCGCTCAAGATGGCTGCCGGGTACGACTTGACCCGAAGAGAAAACAAGCAATTGCAGCGAACAGTTCGCGATCTCGGTCGGCTCGTTCCCTTTTCCGTCTTCATCATCGTTCCCCTGGGTGAAGCGCTGCTGCCCCTGGCCCTCAAGCTCTTCCCCAATATGCTCCCCAGCACGTTTGAGGGCCAAAAGTCCAAGGACGCCAAGGCAAGCCTGTTGCGGTCGACTCGCAACGAGGTCAGCGATTTCTTGCAGCAGACTCTCAAGGAGACTGGCTTGCCCCTGAGCCAGGCTACGGCGCAAAAAGAGGAGTTTGCCAACTTCTTCCGCAAGGTGCGATCGACCGGCGAGACACCCACCAGCGACGACGTTATCAAGGTGTGCAAGGTTTTCCGCGACGACATGACTCTGGACAACCTCTCGCGTCCCCAGCTCGTTTCCATGTGCCGCTACCTGAATCTTAACACCTTTGGTACCGACATGATGCTCCGTTACCAGATCCGCCATCGCATGCGCCAGATCAAGCGCGACGACAAGGCCATCAGCTTCGAGGGCGTCGACAGCTTGACTGTCTCTGAACTGCAGACTGCTTGCGCTGCACGTGGCATCCGCACCCACAGCGTCTCGCCGGCACGGATGCGAACCGACCTGCAGACCTGGCTCGACCTCCGTCTCAAGGAGGGCGTCCCATCGACGCTGCTTGTCCTCAGCAACGCTTACATGTATGGACAGGAGTCGGGCGAGGGTTCCAGCCAGATCGACGCCCTTATTGGGGTGCTGTCATCGATTCCCGAAGAGCTCTTCCACGAGATTGAACTCGAAGTCCATAACGCCGAGGGCGCCGCAACCAATAAGCAGCGTCTCGAGGTTCTCAAGGAGCAGCAGGAGCTTATCGAGGAGGAGAACGAGCAGAACGAGGAGAGTCAGAGCACCGGCATGGCGACCCCCCGTGACGTCGAGGACATTGACGAGAAGGAGGACCGACAGCTGTCGGCTGAGGCCGCTGGGCTGGAGAAGTCGCCCGCTCGCGAGATGGTGGATGCCGAGCGTGATATGGCCAGAGTCGAAGAGCAAGAGCGACAAGTCGGCTCCAACGGCAAGGCCAAGCAAGAGTAAGTATATGTGACAAGATAGTTGACGATATCTGGTGAAGCATCAAGCTTAGGACGGGCGTTGCATCTTTTATCTTTTTTTCATTGACCTCGAGTCATTCCCACACTCTCTGTCTTTTTCCTTTTCCTTTCCTTTTCTTTCTGTCTAAACTTCAAACGACGACTTTCCTCTCCTCTGTATGAAAAAGGGCCACGTTGGGTGCATCACGGGCTTGGCTATTCCCCCCATGGAGCAAAAAAAGGAAGCAAGGGGGGCATGGAGATCAGGCGAGGGCGGATTTAGATCAAGACCACGGCATCTCAAAGCTGGGTCAGGTAGCACAATAGACGGCGCAGGTTTGATACCAAGCCATGGGCTCAACTGCCTGAAGCAATTGAACCATTCTACTCGAGCTCTTGCTTGCTATTCTATGTGAATGGCCCACGATTGCAGCACACTTACGGAGTACAGTGATTCTGGAATACGGGTGACGGCTGGAGAGGATGGGATATTCGGGGGTACCCTTCCGTACTGGACCCTTGCGTAAAGGGACTCGTGCTGCTTCGGCAAGTTCCCTGGCGCCAGTCACAGGTACCGAAGCTTGGATGGTACAAGTGTCGGGCTACTAACAGTACCACCTAGCTTCAGACGGGTCCCCAGATGAGCAAGCTCACAAGGTTCCCTCAATTAAACGATACAAGCCGCATCCAGCAGCAGCCCGCCCCCACTCCTTGTGGGCATGCCATCATCATTAGGCCCACGTCCTTGTGCTCTCCCCCCCCAATCGATGCCCCGATCATCATTCTCGTCCCACTGCGTCGTCTCTCACAGCCTCACTATCGCCTTGGCCGCTTGCGACATTGAATCTCGCATATTCGATCTGCGCACCTCTCTATATCTCACGATTAACTACGAAGCTCATAATAGAAATCAAACTCCCAGCCGATAACAGTATTGATTCGAACGAAAAAACGAGTAGGCATAGACACCAAGCCCAAGCCATCGTGGGGGACAACATCCAAAGACCGGGCTGCGCATCTCCCGTAGCAGACCCCGAACAGCACCCTCTCGGGGCTTGAGAGCCTTTTTTCCCGTCTCGCATCACGGCGGCGCAGGGGCATCATGGCCGTCGCAGAGAATGAAAACTTCTCCAACGTCTCATGGAGCGAGCACGTCCATGAGCAGCAGGAGCGGGCGCTGCCTCCGGCCGAGGAGCCTGGCCACACCATGGACGCCGGTCACGAGCCCGAGGTTCTTGGAGGCGAGACGCTCGAGTGCGTCGTCGGCTCGCCGCTCAAGGAGAACGACGGAAGCAAAGATGCATTTGTCTCCTATCTCATCACCACACATGTATGTCCACCTCTTCGTTGATGGCCGCCTGCCTCTTCCCCGCCTGAGAAGCTCACCGCTCACGCCGCCGTGTCCTCGTACAGTCCACCTTTCCGTCTTTCCAGAAGCAAACGACGAGCGTGCGCCGCCGTTTCACCGACTTCATGTTCCTCTACAAGCAGCTCACGCGTGACTACCCCGCGGCCGCGGTGCCGCCGCTCCCCGACAAGCAACGGATGGAGTACGTCCGGGGCGACCGGTTCGGGTCCGACTTCACGCTGCGGCGCGCCCACTCGCTGCAGCGATTCCTGAGGCGCCTGTCGCTTCACCCGACGCTGCGTCGGGCGCCCATCCTGCACACCTTCCTCGAGAGCCACGACTGGAACGCGACGATGCGCACGCGGAGCGCCCGGACGAGCCTGGGTAGCGAGCAGACGGGGTCTGGGGGCGTTTTCGACAACTTTGCCGACACCTTCATCAACGCCTTCACCAAGGTGCACAAGCCGGACCGGCGCTTCATCGAGGTCAAGGACAAGAGCGACAAGCTCGACGAGGACCTGGGCCACATTGAAAAGGTGGTGGCGCGCGTGGTCCGGCGCGAGGCCGACCTCGAGACGGACCTCAAGGACCTGGCGGAGCAGTTCCAGAAGCTCATCACGCTCGAGCCCGGCGTCGAGTCGGCCGTGCACGCCTTTGCCGCCTCGGTCGAGGACACGGCGGCGCACCTGCGCCAGCTGCGCGACGTGACGGACCAGGACTACCTGGGCTCCCTGCGCGACATGCAGGCCTACTCGGCGTCGCTCAAGAACCTGCTGCGGGCGCGCGAGCAGAAGCAGCTCGACTTTGAGCAGCTCACAGAGTACCTCAACAAGTCGACGACGGAGCGCGACAGCCTGCAGTCTGGCCACGGGGGATCCGGCGCCGGCGGCTTCATCCGCTCCAAGCTCGAGGACGTGCGCGGCGTCGACCACGAGCAGGCCCGCCGCGAGCGCGCCCGCAAGCTCGAGCTCCGCGTCGAGGAGCTCACCACGGAAGTCGAGCGCGCCCACGGCATGAGCGACTTATTCGACGACGAGGTCGTCCGCGAGGTCGCCGACTTTGAGCGCATCAAGCGCGCCGAGTTCAAGGCCCAGCTCGGAGGGCTCGCCGACGCCCACGTGGACTTTTACGCCGGCGTCGTCGATATTTGGGAGCGCTACGTCGATGAGATGGAGAGGGAGATTAGTACTGCCGGCAGCAAGGGCCCCGTCCTGGCCGCCGCATCATGAGGGACTACCTGGGAGGGAGGGGAGGGAGGGGGTGGAATGATCCGTCTTTCTCCATTTTGTACGTCTGGTCAGCCCGTCTTGCCTTTTTTCTTCGTTTCTGTAAGCGGTTTTCATGGGGGGGCCATTGGGGGATTCGACAAAGGATTCGTGAATAAAGCACGCGCATCTCCCACACACCCAGTGCACGCTCTCTTTTCCCCAAGTCTTTGGGCGAAGCATGTCACTGATACATTCAACGTGTGCATCATCACACAGGGTGCGCGCAAAACTTCGAATCATCAAGGTCCATTATCGAATACTAGACAGCATTTCCAGCCCTTTTCCCAAGGGGGGAAAGGCGGGGGCGGCCAAGAGTCCAAAACGTATTGATATACAGGATTGTGACAAAAGAGGAGTAAAAGAGGATAAGAGAAAACTCCCGCGGCCCATGCACTCGTCCAGCTTCTAATGTACGGACGGACAGCGAGTGAGGCGCTCAAAGAAGCGCGGCAGACCAACTCCCAAGACGAGGCCAACAAAAGTTTGAGCCCTCCAAATTCAGGAAACCCAACCCCTTTAGAATGAATAACAAGCTTGCCCTTTTTTGTGTCTTTCCTTCTCATGTCTCCGTCAAGGCATGTCGCGCCTGTTCTGCATCACGATCCGTTACGTCCAAGCAAATCAGCTTCGTCACTGCCGTTGCCCGTGTCGCCGTCACCCTCCTCGTCGCTCTCCTCGCCCACGACGTACTGTTCGGCCTCGTCGGATCCGACCAACCTTTCCTCAGACTGGTCCTTGTAGGCGTCGAGGCCCTCGTCTTCGTCGTCGCTACCGCCGGCAAAGGCGTCATACAGCTCTCCGCCGCGCGTCCGTCGACCCTTCTTTCCTCCGCTCAAGGCATCCTTCTCTCCATTGCTCAATGCCTCAAGTTCCTCCTCGTCAATCAGCTCGAACTCGTAGTTATCCCGCGCCTTGTTGAGCAGACGTTTCCGACGCGCGACCCAAAGGTAAGCGCCAAGACCCATGCAGAAGACAATGATGAGAAGGAGCGCCCCGTAAAGCCAGACAGGACCCGGCTTGTGAAACATACTCGAAGTTCCGGTGTTTGAAGGTGGTCCTAGCATATCAGATCCCGGTGGACCAGGCTTAGTAGGTCTCTCCGGATGATCCGACGGCAGTACTGAGGTAGGCTCGGGCAAAACGCCGGGAACGCCAAGCGAGGAAGTAGCCGCAGGATTTGTGATTGTGGGCAGAATCTTGTCGTGATCATCATCGTCCGTGGCATTAGGCATGGGAAGCTTGTGAGCCTTCATGGGATCCAGCGATTCACCCCAAAGTTTGAGGTGCCAGTCGACTAGCACACCGACGTGACCATTTTCCTGGTTATCGCGAACAACGAGAGTCCAGTTGCCGATGCCGGATTCGCCCCTAACATGTTTTAGCAATTGAGCACCTGTATCAATTAAAGTAAAGCTTACCAGTGAACGACAGACATGAACGTCCAGTCATCGTAACCACCATTGTGGCTGTCCTGAGGCCGTGCTGTCGCAATATGGCTAATGACGTTCTCAGGGCTGACCAAGTCGACGCTCAAGTCACCGCGACGAGTATGATTCACATTCATTGTGACGGTAACGTGCTCGATACGGGCCAGGTTGGCCTTTCCCATCATTTCCTTGGTGACCTCGAATTGGGTAATGAGGCCATGCTCACCCTCAGGAATGGGCGTACTGACGTGAACCCACGGCGAGAACAGCCAGGCTTGCGGCTTGACCTTTTTCCAGGCCTTTGCCTTTTCAACCAGGGCATAGCTGTCAATCTTGCCATAGCCAAAATAGTGGCTGTACTGTTTGCCAATGGCTGTCTTCTTCCAGCTCTCGGGCTTATCTCCAACGGGAACCGCCGTGTCCATGGCAAGATACTGTACATCTCGCCAGGCTAAGTCTGGTCGCACCTGCATGACGAGGGCAAAGATACCAGCAGCGAGAGGAGCCGCGGCCGAAGTGCCACCATGTGTAGATGTGCACTTGTTAGCACCTACGTCGGTGGTGTGCTATGTATTCGCTCATCAGTATGAGGCACGTGAAGCAATCCGATCAAGGGGCTTGGCCACTTACGATGGAATCTCCGCCGCCACTGCTATAGGTGACAACTAGTTGAGCCGAACAGAGCTCCGAGTAGTACGGATGCTGGCCCGCGCGATCGACAGCGCCGACGGTAATGCTGTAGATCGAGTTGGTGTACCCGTCGAAATTGCAGTTGTCACCGCTGGCAGCGCCATTGCCACTGGCGAAGACGTAAATAGACCCGAGTCCACCGCGACCTTCTTGGATTCCTTTGAGGATAGCCCTCTGGATCAGGATACCGGGAGCTTCCATAGAACGGCCATCATCGCGCGGGCCCCAAGAGCAAGAGTAAATCTGATTGTCCTGGTTCTTGTAGATCATGGCCTCGGCCTCGTCGGCGTCACTGATGGGCTTACTCAAGATGCGGATACCCGCGACGCGGGCGTTATATGCAGCACCGACACCGCAGACGTCATTACGTGCCGCCGCGACTTCGCCAGCGCAGCGCGTGCCGTGCCTGTCATCGGACAGCTTCGGCTCGGGCCTTGCTTGCTTGTCGTTGAAGTCCCAAGAGCCCTCGGCGAAGTAGTTGTCCTTGAGATCTCCACTGGTCATGTCGAGACCATCATCAACAATAGCGACAGTCGCATTGTGGCCTGTGATACCCTCGAGCCACAAACCAGTAACATTGATGTCGTGGCCGGTCTGGACGGTGTTGAGCAGATGCCATTGTTCCTTGAAAATGGGGTCGTGAATGTTCAATTGCCCCATGACCTGGTTCTGCTTGGCAAGAACCATGGTATCCGCGTGGTTCATCACTTGCCGGCGCTCGACATAGCCTTCTGGGCGTGGCGGGATGACGCGCTTCTCGAGGCGCCTACGGGGAATTTGTTTCCTGGCCAGCAGGATATTGTCGAGAACGCCATCACTGGTAGCCAAGTCTCGCTTCCTGCGCCGGCGCCTTCGAAGTTCGACCTGGACGACATCGTCCTCGGACTTTGGGGCACGAAAGACGTAATGGTCGTCAAGGGTGGAGAGCTGGCCTTGGTTTACAAGGTTTAGATCGGCAGCGACGCGATCGGGCGAGACTGCCTTGCTTAGGTGGAAAACATAGTAATCGTAGTTGTCGTGATCTCGCGAGAACGGGACAGTGCGCGGCGAAAGAGAGTCCCGGGCGGGTGACACACCGTCCATGACGAGGAAGAGTGACTCGGGAGAAAGGTCGACAAACGGAGGTACGGGGAAGGAAACGGCGGAAGAAGTCGAGTCGGGTCTACCACATCAAGATGCGCGAGTCGTGCTGGTGACGAGCGAGGAAGGTGGTATCTGATTGAAACAGGTCAGCATGCCGAATGGAATTAGACCCCATTGGCCTGAGAGGCCACATCGCGACGGAGTCGTGCACAGGGGCTTTCTTCGGCACCAGTCTGGTCGGCTTGCGCGAAGCTCGTGGAACGTACCGTCGGGGTCCTGGGCTGTCGATGAACGGAGCGACAGATGAGATGCGCACTGATCAAGGTTGCAGATTGCTCCACCCACGCTGACGGTGACAAAAGAAGGACGATAGCAAGTTGGATGACTCGCAGAGAGATATGGCTGGATAGGACGATGTTTGGTCGGACGGGATGGGCGGCTGAGCGGGAAGGGATCACGAAAGAGAAAGAATCGAGTGTCGAGTATGGGGTGTCGTGGCCGTTCAGTTGGCGCTGGCGCTCCTGATGGCTGCGCGGCGCCGTCACAAAGCCCAAGGGCGGCTTCTGGCAGCGCAGGGAGAGACAGGGGGGGAGAGACAAGGGCAGGACAGGGAGCACTGGGGGCCTCTCACCTCTTCCCCCAGAAGTCCCACTAAAGTCTCCGGGCCACTCAGCGCTCTCCATCAATCGAGTCCCGGGCGAGTCCCACTACTGTAGCCCCTTCTGCCCCTTTTCCAACCATCTGCGCATGCTGTAGGTCAACTGCGACTGAGTTCGCCTGCCACTTCTCCGTATGCCGTGAGGTACCTCGGGGTATTGGTGCGGCTCCCCCCGTCGTACCATCTTTGCGTGGCGCGATAAGAAAGTACGCCATGTCTACTTTTGATGTGGTGTAAACCGCCATGTAAACCGAGTAACTTGTCAGCCGCACATACCAACCCAAGGCGCAAAGGCCACGCCGGGAGAAGGCAGTCACGGACACTCGCCAAGCGTGTACCTTGAAGTGACATGCAAGTGCCCCTAAACTTTATCTCAGAGGAACCGATGAGGAATTGCCGGTTTGCTGGTGAAGGCTCCTGCCTCTGCCGAACACCGGACAGTACCGAATACCAGGCGCCCTTCAGTGGCGACCACGGCAGGAGCACTGAGTGACTGTACTGCAGCAGGGCGCACTGAATTGACCTTTTGACCAATCATGATAAACTCGCAACAGCCAGCGAACGTTAAATTCATCATGTTTTTTTTACTTCTCACAACTGTCAGCGCAGCCACCGATTTGCCAAAATTTTCATCCAATGCGGTAAGCAGTGCAGCCAGCCAAGGACACGACGCATACCAAATCTACTAGTGTCAGCACTTGGAGCGACTGGCCAAGAATGGAGACGGCAGGCCATCGGCATTCGCAATAGCGACAGCACTCTCTTTACCTTTGACTTGGAGATCATATTATGAATCTAGTGTTCGACTAGGTATTTCGTGATACCCCCAAGGTACAAATGCCCGGCTCATTCATGGAGACGCGGATCGACCGAGCATCAGACACCCCCTGAGCCGAGAATCCCTCCCTTCTTCCTTCTGGCCTTCTCAACCCCTTAGGCCAAGGGGGGACAGCCAGGGAGACAAGTGGACATCTAAGTTACTGTACGAGAGTTTAAGCCACAAGTTGATAAGTAGCTGATACCGGTAACCTAGCCAATCCACGGGCGATTTCGTGGTGTTGACTACAAGTCTTGCGAGCTTCACAATTCTTACCGTCAGCCTGCATCACAGCAATCCAGTTATTCCTCGCCCGCGGATCATTCGATTTGTCTTTGCTTTGCATGATATTTTCTATTCTCAAGCAAGTGTTCAGGCCTTCGTGCAATATTGTCCGACTGCCGAGGATGGGGTTCGACGGGTTTAACCAATTTGCGTCTCAAGGATAAGTTAACTCCTCCTTCGCACAGGGAGCATCGGCACTTGCAGATCACGTTCGGGGCAATCTGTTTCCATGTCCAGAGCTGCTTGAGGTTCCTGTTTGGAGATGCATCCAGTACTGTAGCTCCCGAGTTGCTGACACAGGTAAGCCGCAACGAGGCGCGCGCCTCTACGTTGGTGTGGACGACACGGCAGTCTGATTCCCACGTGCAATAGTATCGGCACTCAAACTTCAAGAACACGGAGAAGGGTTCTAGACGCATGACACTTTCGATGACAAAACCAAGACTGCCAAGCTAGACAATTGTATCGGATGTTTAGCGTCTCCTCGGGCGCATTGCCTCAAAGAGTCCAACTGACTCGCCATTTCAAGCCGAAACTCGGTGGAGTCCTCACAAGACTCAAGAGCTGCACTAGGACAGGCATCAGACAAGCCACGCGAGGAACCATGTCAGGACGATCTACAAGCACTTGTATGAAGGAACAATAATGATACACTTCTTGAAAGGTCTCATGCTCACCTGCGATACGTCCGGGAGACAAAACTTTACCATCGACATGATCAAGTCCGCATCAATCGTATAGCCTGGCCAAAAGGCTCACCACTGATGGAGGAATATCTGCCGGCACACCGCCACGGTCCAGTCGCCGCCACTGTCAATGACTTGACGTCGGCAAGTGGAGAAGGCGGCAGGAGTCAACCTTGAACACATCAAACATGAGACTAACAGCGGTAATGACAACGGATGGAGTTTGCGAATCATGCTGGCCTCGACTCGTTACGGCTTGGCTCCCCCACGGCCAAGCCCACCAGGTGCCCAGAAGACCGACATGACATGGTTCTGAATCTAGACGGGGCAGCTGGTCCCGCCCGGGTCCCTGAGATCCGTCGATATAGGGCTGCATCGACCGAGCCGCATGTCGTGTATATAAGTCGGGTGGATTCCCCATCGCGGTGACGATCATTTCTCACCCACACGACAGAAGCCTCGTTTACGAAGCCTTTGCACACTCCTTAGAGCACCGTCTCATACATTCTTTTCTGGAACTGGTTTCTTCCTACATTCACGCTACAAGTTAGCTATCCAAGGGCAGGCCACCCACTTGACGACATCAACTTTACCCCTTCGCCCCCTGAACATCAATTTGCCATATCCAGACTGCAAATAGCAAGACCATCCAGCCTACAACATCACAATGAGAACACCAAAGCTTCCCCACGTCTTGGCCGTGTCGGCCATGTTTCTCGGTCTCGTCGTCGCACAGGGAGAACCAGCCAAAGAGAGCGGCGCACAGGTAGACACGCTGCCAATCGATATTGGTAGGGATATTGGCCGCGGCAGGGAAGGACTCAGGGAAACGCTCCGGGACGGGCGCGACCGACTAAGGGAAGACCGGAGCCGTGAGCGAGATAACAGGAGGATCGATCGGATAGAGGACCGGCTCGAGAGGGAAAGAGAGAGACAGCGCGAGAGGGAAGGAAGGGAAGGAAGGCTTGGACTTCGTCCCGGTGAGCGGGAAGACCGCGACAGAGAGCGTGAGCGTGAGCGTGAGCGCGAACGTGAGCGCGACCGCGACAGGGGCCTCGGCAGGGATCGGGAGAGAGAGGAGCGGGAGAGAGAGCAACGCGAGAGAGAAGAGAGAGAAAGAGGTCGACTTGGAGGAGGCATTGGTGGCGGTATCGGAGGTGGCATCGGAGGTGGCATCGGCGGCGAGCTGGGTGATGACGGCCGAGGACCGCCCATCCCTACACCCAGACCAGCCCTGCAACCTCCTCAGATCCTGCCTCCAGCTGGCCGCGCAGCTGTCTCGTCCACCACTACTGCCACACAATTCGTGGACCCGACCCCGACGAGTTTCCCGGCGACACAGCCTCTGTCCGGCGCCGCTCTCAACGCTGGATCCAAGAGTACCGGCGTGGCGCTCGTCGGGGTCTCCCTGGCGGCGGGTCTCGTCAGCTTAGGACTGGTGTTTGCTTAAATGGAACTGGAAAATCAAGTATGGCGTTTTGGGAAAGCGGAATGGCCAGAAGTTACATAGAGAGATACCAAAGGCTTGAACGCATATCTGTTGATCATGATGTTCTGCTGGCTCAAAAGTACATGCAAGCAATATTTGCGACGTGGGATAACTGGATCGATCCATGGACATGTGCACCGATCTTTTCCACTTGCCTTTACTGTGTTTCGTGGAGTTGTGAGTCCTGTCGTCGAGTTGAAGATAGACTCGTGATGGTAATCGGAGGAGCGTAGTGAAAGAGACATGGTCACTGGATGGTGTAGTCTAGGAAGACGGATAGCGATGCTCAAGCAGTAGATCGTCCAGGGAGACGGTGATCCACGCCGATCGTCCACGTCTTGAACCCTTGCATCAGGGTGTGGGCATACAAGAGAGTGTCATGAGCGTAGCATGACTCGACGCAGGTAGTGAACACTGATTTGCGCCATGAGGGACATCACGGACCGATAGCCAGATGTTCTGGAGAGCTGCGGCACTCTGGATGTCGGAGCATTCAACGTGAGTATGGTAGTGCTTTAGTGGGTTTAAGGGGAGAAGAAGGTGACTAGTACACGAGCAATGTGTTGCAAGGAAGAGAGTCCGATGGCGGCGGCTGATTCGGGCAGGCTGCGATATCTTCTCTTATGACCTTACTATGGCTCTATCATGGAGTAATAATTCGTCAAGGCTGAAAAGCAATTGTAAACGCATGCTCGAAGATGAATCAACGCCAAGACTCCCAACTCGAAAACACAGACAGCTATCACCGTGCCGCAACTCCGTTCGACCGTCTACCGTCTATGTGCGCCGCACTTGTGCCGCACTCGCTGCTCGCGCCTTGGCAAGATCTCTATAGCGACGCCTCTTGGTGAATTTCAAGACTCGGCGGCGCGCCCGTGAGGGCCTTGCAGCGCGCGTAAATGACAAACTGCCCCGAGACCAGACCGCAGGTCATGACGACACGGGGTCCCAGTCCAGAGAGCAGCAGGCGCTTGGGCCCAAACTCGCGGGCCAGCTGGAACATGCGGCTCGTGGCGCTCTGAGACTTGTCTCCGGCGCCCTTGTTGATGGCCGAGAGCAGGGTGTCGGCCGGGTGAGAGAGGACGGCGGCGGCGGCTCCGGCGGCGAGGCCCGAAGTGAGCTCTACGGCGGTGGACTCGAGCGAGGTCAGCGCGGCCTTGCGCTCGGGACCCATGGTGCGGAAGATGAGCTCGTTGACGGCCTCGTGGACGGAGAACTGGCCGACGGCGTAGGGCACCTGCTTGAACAGCAGGGGCACGAAGCCGGAGTAGAAGCCGCGCAGGCCTTCCTCGCGGGCCATGCGCATGAAGCCCGTCGACAGGCCCGAGGCGTAGCCGCGCTGGGAGACGAGACGGATGCGCGTCGCCTCGAGCGGGCACAGCAAGATATCGGCGAAGAACTCGGCCGCCGCGCTGGCCGTCAGGTAGATTGCGGTCCGGTGGGCGACGGCCTCGCGGGGCCCCCCCGTGGCCGAGATGAACTGCTTCTTGAAGAACTCGTACCCGGCGAACTTGCCGCCGCCTTGCACCAGGTACCCGACGGCCGTGGGGCCGAAGCCCGTGAGCAGTGCTGATGCGCCTTCCTTTGCGACAATGGAGCGTCCCGCGCGCAGCATGTTGTGGCCCTTGAGGGCGTCGTCGACTTGGATCCGCGTCTTGACCACGTCGATGGGCGTGGCGGCCTGGAAACGGCGTCAATTGAACTTCTCCAGAGTGACGCAAGGAAATGAAAGGGGTAAATATGGAAAGAGATGGCGAGAGTTTCGTTACTTACTCCATGGGTCAGTGTCGCGGCGAGGGCGCCGGCTGCAAAGAACTTGCCGTAGTCGCTGGGCGTAAAGGCCGGAAGGTCATCCTTGCTAGATTTGGAAGCCATTGCAAAGCTGTGGATTGGGTATTCGGCCACCCCTTTGTATCGCCCAAGATGGAAAGCTGAGGTTTCGTGAGGCTGGAGGTTAAAAATGGGGGAGAAAGAGGGTAGGTAGATGGCCGGGCTTTTGACGTTGTCTCCAAGGTAGGCGCAAGTGTGTGTGTGTGTGTCTGTCTGTGTGTTCTTGTCGCATCCAGAGGCGGCACAATGACGTAGTTTCCGCAACTCCCGATGGAGCGGCAATCCGGTCCGGGGTGTCCGCGGGAAGACACAATTGATGGAATGATGGACCACCTTGTAAAAGCCGAGGAATAAATCTTACAGAATGAGAAAAAAAAGTAGAATGGGATCATTCGGATGAATTGTTTACCGAATGCGAAGAGGTTGTGGTTTATTACAATCGTGGTCAACTTTGTTTGCTATCCCGTAGATGCCGACGACGGACCAAATGCCGATTGCCGACAACCATTCCGACTCCATGGAGCTCACGTAACTCCGCGATTTCGTTGCCTTTTGGAGGCACTGACTACTATGTTGTTGCTTCGGGTATGCAGCATGCGAATTTGAGATTGTAGCTTGAGAATTTTGAGGAAGGAGTCACTGGTTGTGCAGCTATCGCATCAAGGTACGAAGTATACGAAGCTATACCGACGGCCGGTTTTTTAGACGCTTATACAGGTCATTCATAGCGGCAGGAGAAGCACAGGCAGCAGAGGCAGCAGCAACAGCAGCAACAGCAGCAACAGCAGCAACAGCAGCAACAGCAGCAACAGCAGCCCGCTTCCCCGCAGCAATAGCAGCAGCAGGAGCAGAGCGTCGACGACGACGAAACTTTCGTGGACCCCAATTTAATCCCCCTTCCTCAATTACCGTCGACCGCGCCGACGACCGTAGTGCTGCTGCCCTAGTACCAGCAGGACCTACAGCAGCAACAGACCCAGCAGCAGCAGCAGCAGCAGAGCGTCGACGGCGACGAAGCTTTGATCGCGGTCCCCGATTAAGTCCGCCTTTCTCAATCGCCGTCGACCGCGCCACTGCTGCCCCAATACCAGCAGGACCTTCAGGAGGAACAGCAACAACAGCCGCAGCAGGAGCAGGAGCAGGAGCAGGAGCAGGAGCATCAACAGGAGCGAGAGGAGGGCCTGGAGCAACAGCAGCACCAGCAGCAACAGCAGCAGCGCCTCTTCGAAGCTGCCGCGAGGTTGGCCCCCTTGGCTGCTGCCCTGATCGGCGGCAACCTATGCGCCTTAGTCTACCAG
This sequence comes from Hirsutella thompsonii MTCC6686, assembly GCA_000472125.2. Classification (NCBI taxonomy): domain Eukaryota; kingdom Fungi; phylum Ascomycota; class Sordariomycetes; order Hypocreales; family Ophiocordycipitaceae; genus Hirsutella; species Hirsutella thompsonii. The sequence continues at coordinate 188 of APKU01000246.1, read as the reverse complement.
CGTGGCAACAGGGGCAGCAGCGACAGTACCACCACCACCACCACCACCAGCAGAGCGTCGACCTCGCCGCTGCTGCCTCAGTACCAGCAGGACCTCCAGGAGAAACAGCAACAACAGCCGCAGCAGGAGCAGGAGCGTCAACAGGAGCAGCAGCAGCAGCAACAGCAGCAGCGCCTCTTCGAAGCTGC
>APKU01000245.1:0-38511 GCA_000472125.2 Hirsutella thompsonii MTCC6686 | reverse complement strand
CCCCTCCTCCTCCTCCCCTGTGCCCCTCCCTTGGACCCCTCTGGATCGTCGCCTTTTTTCGTCGTTGTCGGTAGGACCCCTACTTTTCACACACTCTTTGGTACGGCACACAAAGGAGGTTGCCTATAATACTTCATCGCCCGCCCACCTCAGATCTCGATCTGTCTTCTCTCTCTCACCCATCTCATATACACGAATAAAGGCATACGTCTGCACACGATCCCACCCCTCATTTGGGATTGTGGTAGGATCAAGGTCTGAGAGGAGGAAACTTAACGATACACACACACTCACACACACGCCCATACACTCACCGCGCAAACCAATAATCCCCGTTCTCAAAGACTTTTACGCCCTTTTTAATCCTTCATATACGACGACTACTTTATACACACACACACACACACGAGACATCCAGCAAAGATGCTCTGTGACCGGGTTCAAACTCTTCTCACGCGCCGGCGCAAGCAGAAGAGGACCATGGAGATTGTGAGATTCCCATTCCACAAATATCGGATTAGGTCCAGCCTGTGATACGATACTAATATGGGATTCTTCAGTCTGCCCCTTATAACCTCAAGACGGAACCAGTCTGCCTTCCAGGCGTCTCGGAAGATGAGTGAGTTTCCTCCTCCCCTTTGCACTAGCATCTTTACATAGCACATACACAACAACAAGATCAAGATGGAAAAGAAAGAAAAGACATCCCAGACTAATATGTTGTCTTCTCTAGACTCACCATTCTTCGCGAAAAAGCTGCTGCCAGCCGCATCGGCGTTTACGAGTCGATGCCTCGCGCCCGCGCCCCGTCTTACTCTCAAATCACGCGACCTTCGCGCCATGCCACCTCGTCGCACCGAACGGCCTGGTGACGCGGCGACGACAACCACGACAACCACGACATGTGTGGTTCCCCCCACCCCAACGCGGGGGGGATGTCTTCCGATAATAAGAAAAACATGATCAAACGGAAAGCACGAAATCGAATCCCGGGACTATATTCCACTCAATAAGGGAAACAACACCCTTGTTCCACTCTCCTTTGTCACAACACGCCGGCCGACGAAAACCATGTTTCGAGATGTTTTCACGTCTCCCTTTTTTTCTTTACTAAGACATGTTCGCCTCTTGCCTACACTGGAAACGAGGCCGATCTTTTTCCCTATGTTACTGTTGTCTGATACAATACTGTACGCTACGGAACGGACTTGCCTTCATCTTTCTTGCCTCCTTCCCTCATTCCATATCAGACCCTTTTTCATGAAAACCGGACGTGTTCTCGTTTGAAATTGGGAATTCCTTGATGTGGTATCGCAGGAAAGGCGGGAAAAGAGGATGTGGCAATGAGGAAGAAAAGGAATACACGAGGAATAATAATGAAAGATTCGGGATTTGAAGAGATGAGCAGGAAACGTGTACGAGACGAAAGAACAGATACGAGAGAAGACAGAAAAAAAAAGAGACAGTCTACAGAGTGACTTGGACTCTTCTTGGTACGGATATACACATATAATGGTGCCCACGCTACCGCACATAATGATAATACCACGAGAGAAAAGAAGCCTTTTCTCTTTTCGCTCAAACCAAGAACTTCTCATCAACATTAATGTTCTCAACTTTTGCATGTGTGTAAAGTGCTAGACGCCGCGGAAGATGCATTTCCATTACTCTCGCCCTTCCCTTCGCCACCTTTTGTCCAAATTCGTCCTTCGCCTCCTTTTCTTTTGCCCTTAATGTATCCAGCCCTTGTACACGTCGAGGCTCTCCCGGCGGACGCCCTCCATCTCGCCCTTGACGCCCAGTAGCCTCACCCTGCCGCCCTTTTCGCGCGTCCACTCGTCCAGGCGGGCCTCGAGACGGCGCTGCGTCGCGTCGTCGTCGTCGACGAGCAGCGCCAGGGCATCGAACCCGCCCGCGCCGGGAACCACGCCGCCGTACACCCCCTCGACGGCGGACACGGCGTCGAGAAGGCCCGTCTGAGCCTCGGGCTCGATGGGCACGTCGCTGAGGGCGCCCATTTCGCGGACCAGGGCGCGCACGCCGTCAGTGGCCGCGGGCAGCTCGGCCAGGGCCGCCTCGCGCAGCACCTCGGCCAGCCGGTCGTTCTTGGCCTGCAAGTCGGCCCAGACCCTGGCGGCGGCGGACGGGTCGGCGTCGCGCCACGAGAGCACCTTCTTGGCCATGCCGACGCTCTGGCTGCCGCAGTCGACGTCGCACATGCGCAACGCCAGGCCCGGGGGCAGCCGGACCCCCTCGGCGCGAACCTCCACGTCCCACGGCCCACCGTCGACGACGCCGGCCAGCGCGTCCGAGAAGCCCGGGGCACCGGGTTCCGGCAACTTGGCGAGCACGTCAGGCGAGAAGCGGCGGTAGCTGCAGGACCCATACACGGCGGCGGCCACGTCGAAGCCCGAGCCGACCTTCCCCTGGGCCGCGCAGTGGGCCGCCTGCGCCAGGTTGTGCAGCGTCTGCCGGCCCTGAACGCTCGCCGGTTCGAAGACGGCCGAGGGCAGGTAGTGGCTAAGCAGCGCGGCCGTGAGAGACGTGACGAGGGCGGCCGACGAGCCCAGGCCCGTCTTGTGTGCGGCGCCCAGGGCGACGGGGAACTTGGCGAAGCGCCCGCCCGGAGTCGTCTCTGCCGGTTGAGAGTAGTAATCGTTGTCGGCGAGAATGATGAGCCTCGCCGCGCCGATGCTGTGGCCCTGCGTCCGGGGCGAGACGCGGTTGATGTACGTCAGGACATAGCTGAGCGTCGTCTCTACGAAATTGTTCCTCGAAATCTTGTTTCCCCTTTTTGGACAGAACAACTCAAGATGTAAGCGTGGAAACACTTTCGGGTGAGAGTCTCAAGGAATGCAGAGGAAGGTCTCACGTCCCCCTTCCCGGCCGCCTCAAACACTTTGCCGCAGACCGCATACAGAGAGAGACACTTTTATCTCCTCGACTGTGAGAAGGGGAAGGAAGAATAAAAAAGAACCGAGGGTAGAAAGGGGTGGTGATAAACAAGGGGGGATGAGCGGGCATTCCGAGGGTCTTCGTAAACTTACACTTGCAACTGCGTCACCTTGATGCCGCCGCCCTCGGGCGCCAAGTGATAGCCGTACCGCCACTGCGCCTCGAGGAACTGCGGGCTCTCGACGACAATCTCGTTGAGCTGGACGCCCGCGCTCGTGTGGATCTCGCCCGCCACGACGCTGATGCGCGCGCTCAGCCCAAAGACGAGCCCCGTGTGCTCCCGGTCCAGCACCAGGTAGCCGCCGGCCAGGAGCACCTTGCCCGGCGCCGACATGGCCACCGTCCGAGGTCGCGACGGCATGGCCTGCGTTTTCTCTGACTCTCGATGATGCTGTCTTTTTTCCTCTCTCGGATGCGGGCTCAATTGGGCGATTGGTGAGCAGCTACGGGGTTGGTGAGAGAGCTCTCTCTCTGTGTGACTCCGGTGTGTCCCGAAAGCCCCCCCGCACTCCGAAGTCCGATGGGAAGCGAGCCGGGCCTTTTTGTGCAACTCAAATCGATAGTTCCGGCGGAGCGGGGACGGCGCGATGGTTTTGCCTGCGGCATCGGTTGGCGGCTTTATTAGGCGACGGCGCCTCTTCTCTCTTCTCTGCATGCGGATCGTGACACGTTCTTTGGCTTGCTGCGTCGGTGCGTTCAATTGAGGGGCAGGTACTGTGCGATTAGTTGTTGATAATCCCATCAAACGCACTGTGCTTCGGCCAAGATTTAGGCTGACTGCACTGTGCGTACTTTTTGGCAAGGTCACGATGCTCAGTCAGTCATCCCCTTTATGTCGCCAGCATCTCGACATGTCATGAATATTGGGCCACTTGAAACCCCGGTTCTTCAATATTGTCCTCATCATATCTGATCGCATTCAACGCTCTATGATACAGCTACCAGATTATTCGTTCCCTTCAAATCATGATACGAACCAACTCCTTTTGCTGTTACCAAAACGAGCCTTGCAAATGCCGAGTGGAGATGTGTCTATCGCTGGCTGCCCGTTCGGACTCTGTACCAAGCGCTTTATTTTCCCAAGAAAATTCCCCAACGCCAAAATCTTTTATATGAGACCTGAGACGCCACGCCGCAACCTGATGAAATCGAAAATTAGAAAAAAAAAGCAGTGGCAGCACCCCTGATAGTACCGCGTAGGACACCCCAACGCCTATCAACCAACGCAAGGGGTATCAAGTCAGAGGCCCGCCAATCCGAACAAAACAACTCCCATGACGCTTTCATCGTTGCGCAATCATGCTGACATCGACGCCGACATCGACACCACCAATCCGCTCATTCCGTTGGTGCTTCGTGGCCACCACCTAGCAGCTCAAGCACCTTGTTCACTACTGCACTCGGGTATCCGCGCGTCAGCATCTCGCCCGCGATCCCTTTGGCCTGCTCTCTCTGCTCAACGGCGAGGAAGGCGCGAGTCATGGCTTCGTACGTGCTCGGCTCACGTTTCTCCCGTACGACGGCATCGTAAATCTGCTGGGCCTTGCCGATTTCCTTCTGTGCAGCCCAGCCGTGAATCAGGGTGTTGGCGATATAGGGCGTAAGCTCAACGCTCCTGAGGCGCATTTGGTGCAGAACGGGCTCCGTTTCCGCGACTTGGTGGTTCGCCACCATGGCCTCAAACAGGGCCTGATACAGACTGGAGTTCACTGGAACCAGACCCTCGTTGATGACGCGGTCGAAAAGCTCGCGAGCGCCTTGCATGTCATGTAGAACGCAGCCTTTAGCGTGGATAAGTGATGCGTAATGAACAGTCTCCGGCCGTTGGCCAGAAGAGCGCATCTTGCTGAGGAGCTGCTCCGCTGCTGGCATGTCGACTGGATCCAACGTAGCCTGCGCATCGATCAACAGCTTGAAGGTGTGCGACGTCGGAGTGATGCCCCTTGCCCGCATCCGCTCGTAGTAGGAGAGAACCTTGCTCTTGTCTCGCTTTGTCGTAAGGAAGAACTGCATCATGCTGTTGTACGGTGCTGGACGAGCCTTGTAGTTGGGCATCGCCTCCATCTCGTCAAAGAGCTCCTCTGCAAACTTCTCGTCGCTCACTCGGCAGAGAGCGTTGACGATCGTTCCGTACGTTACCGACGTGGGCTTCACGCCCAGAGCCCTCATCTCTACAAAGTAGAATAAGCTGTCATCGATCCGTCGAGCCTTTCCGAGCTTGCCAATCAAGGCGTTGTAGAGGAAAGAGCTGGGCTCAACGCCCTCGCTCTTGGCGCGCTGGAAGATCCGGACGGCTTCTGAAGCTTCGTCAAAGGTCTTGGTCGACTCCTTGAGGGTGGTGATGTAGAGGCCGTAAGTGTTAGCTGAAGGAGTCGCGCCCATTTCCAAGAGCTCCTGGTGGTATTGTTCGGCCCGACCGCGGTTACCCAGGGTGAGGCAAGCCCCTACCATGGCATCCAGAATCGAGGACCAGCCATATCGCACCATGGAGTACTGCAGCAGCAGCGGGACATCCGTGCGGGCCGTAGCCAGGATATCATGACACAGCTCCATCTTCCCCTCGCGAGCAGCAGCCGTGATGAGCTTGGCGTACGTGATGTATCGAGGATGTCTGCCTGCGCGGCGAATGTTGCGGAAGCGATTAAGCGCCTCATTTAGACGCGGGACTTTCCGACCGTGGCTTCCCTCCAAGTCATCAGCAATGAGAGAAGAGCCTTTGAAATCGGTACTATGAGCGTACGGATCAAAGTTGTCCTCGTACGTGGATGCCGACGTTGTCGAAGGGAAGGAGGAAGTTGTCAATGGCTGTGACAGCATGCTGGCCGGAGGAGACACCTGCTCCCGCGGATCTGTAATACCGCGAGATTCCATGTAGCGCCGGACGAAATCGACCGCCTCGTCAATTTCCTCTGCGAGATGGGGTCGGTCCTCTGCTCCTGAAGCTCGAATTCGCTCGAACATCATTGTCGACTCAGTCAGCCCCGCGGCCACCTGCCCAGACCCGATCAAAGCAACAGCAAACATGGCAGTGGGCTCAATCATGGCTGCAGTGACCGTCACATCGGGATTGGCGAGGATACGCCAGTAGTTCACAGCTGAGGTGACATCTCCTTCGCGAATGCTCATGGCCAGCAAGGCCGTCGTCGAAAGTGTCGAGTCACCGACGTCCGTTGCAACTTCAGAGTAAGCCTCTTCGGCGGACATCTTGTCGTTGCTGTCGGCAGCGGCAATCGCAACCCGGCTGATTGCCCTCGTCCGAGTCTCGGATTCCATTGACTGTGCCCAGCGAAGAGCATCGTGAAATATGCCTCGTGAGACGAAACCTTCGACGAAACCGCTGCTTATCAGGGTGTCCTGAATGTCAGCGGCTCGCACACCATACTCGTCAACAACTTTCTTGTAGAATTTCATGGCTCCTTCAACCTTGTCTGAAATCACGTAGGCGTTGATAACGGCAGCGTAGACCTGGCCGTCGACACGGTTCTGCAATGTGGAACGACCACCGTCGTGGGCCACTGCGAGGCTGCGGTATTCGTTGTAGCATTCGACTGCGCTGACAAGATCGCCGCGAGATGCGAACGCGGTGATCATGGTGGGAAATGTGGCGGCGAAAGGTATCGTCTTGCTGAACTCCATGTGCTCAAAGAGTTTGAGCATCTCGGATACACGTCCGGCTTGCGCACAGGCGGAGATCAGCTGGTGGTACGTATCGGCCGAGTACGTTGCCGTCTTGGCGTCAACTGACATGTCGAACAGCTTGACAGCAAGGTCAAGCCTGTCGTCCTCGCATAAGATAGCGTGCTCGAGCTCATGCGAGGCGAACATGAACTTGCCTGCCTCCTCCATACCACCATAGCGCCTGCGCTTGTCCTCGAGTGTCGATTTCATCCCGTGAACCTCGAGCGAGCGAGAGGCGAGGAGACCGACAAGGATATTGTAAGTGTCGCTGTCAGGCGACACTCGCCGACGGATCATATCGGCATAGACGTCCAACGATTTGGATACGACCTCAATCTTCTGTGTCGGCAGATGGATCGCCGCCATGAGAAGGGCATTGTAAGCGCTGGCAATGGGCTTCACACCCGCAGCCAGCATGCCCTCAAAGAGGGCAGGAATCTCTGCATATCGCGCGGCCAAAGAAAGGCTCGACAGCTGATCGGCGTACGATTGCGACTGGGCGTCGACGGGGGGCGTCGCGGTGCGAGCCACGCTATCGGGGGTGCGAGACCGAGATACGGGCACAGATCTGGACTGGCCCTCGCGTGGTACTTCAGGCGTCACCTCTTCCAGATTCCTAGACACAATCTCCTTCTCTAGCGCTGCATCAATGTGAGCCAAGGCAGCTGCCTCTTCTTCGGAGTAGGAGGCAACATCTTCGGCAGCCACATTCGTGCTGGAAGCGTCAGCGGCCCCTTCATCAGCACTGAGGACTGTCGAGGAGCTTGGCTTCCACTCGAGCCGTTTTTGGAATTCGAATTGAGTCCATTCCTTGTCGGCTTCGCCAGCAGCCTGTTTGTTTTGCAGAGCCTCAAAGTAGGCATCTAGCCCTCCGTGAATGTGTCCATGTCGGTGATCGGACGAGAACCCCGCTGCTGTCCGCTCAGTGTGGAAGGCGGAGTGAAGCTGAAGAGTGGACAGACGTCCTAAACGACTTGTATGCCGGCGACCAAAGACCGGACGGTTCTGAGAATTGAGGACATGAGGATGGGTGGCGGCAACGACGGACTGGGCGTAGCCGTGGGTGGTGATGGACTTTGCGAAAGTTGATCCTTGACGGATAAAATTCGTGTACAGCGAAGAGTAAATGGTGGGCATTTAGAAGGCGAGAAGAGGGGAGAGGGGCTGTAGGAGGGACATGTTAGCAATGGGAACGGGTGATGCTGTGCCCGTTCGATGTCGGATCGCGAGCTCGTGAGTCACGACATCGTCAACGCCGGGGGGGATGCTGCCAGGATAAACGACTTACATGGCTGAATGGGGTTAATTGCAGGTTCATTTGACAGCTCCCGGGCCGTCAAGCGAACGCGCTGTCCAGAAAAGGTCGAATGATGGTATGATGAAGGATCGAAAGAATGGAGGAATAGAGAAAACCGAGAAGCTTGTCGAGAGAGGGTGGCCTGAGAAGCTAAAGAATGCGGGAGACGGCGGGCGAAATACAGTAGAGCGGCATCCATCCGGCATCTTTGGCACCCACACCCACGCTCTACGGAGGTGGGGCCAAGCGAGGGGGCCTTTTTTTCCTCACCCTGGTTTTTCCCTTTTTTTCTTCTCGCCCGGGGATAAGGTAACTCAGCCTTCCACGCAGGGTTTCTTGGGTTGGAAAAGTACATGCCGCCTTCCGCATCGGCCCAAGGTCGTGCTTGTACCACTGGGGAGGAATGATACATTAACCAGGTGTGTGCGCTGCAAGACCAACCACACCGGGCTGCCGGGGCTCAGGTGTCCGACCCGACCCGACTTTGAGCTCCAAGTGGATGTGACGGGTCAAGTACTGTACCTTTTGGCTTTTCCACTGCTTTTAATTGCACCTTGCTTTTCTATCCGTCGCAGAAAGGTTCACATTGGAGGCTCGGTTGGCCCCCTTGGCCAATTTCAGAGCCCTGAAGAATTTTCTTTGCCAGCAAGACAGGGACTGATTGGGTGAGGTGAATCAAGGAGGCCTCAGAATAGAACAAAACGTGTCCCTGTTCGAAGACTTTTTCCTCTGTAAAAAGTGGATGACGCGACCAAGTCGATAAAGAGCCTGCAAAAGAAATGGAAGACGAAAGACACCCACAAAACATCTTTGGCCACTCTGTCCCCGCTAGCAAATGGTGGAGCAATGGGAGAAGTCGGAAGTCTGAAGCGCTAACAGCGGGCGGGCTGCAACAGCCACACCCGTCGGCCTCGGACTCCGCCCAAATCCGCATGTCGATGACTTGGACATGTTTTCCTCGATACTCTGCTCAATGCATCTGCAGGCCACGCAATGTATGGGATACGTTGCGTAGCCCTGGTGCCTGCTGGCACAGGGACACAGAAAGGTACTGCTGTACGGAGTACTGTACAGTACACTATCAGTAAGGTAGACGATCCAAAGAGCTGATGCAGCGGCACTGGATGCAATGCCACGCTGCGCCTCCAATCAAGAGCGAGAAGCATCTTCCCAAGATCTCGAGAAGAAAGGACTGGTAATTTGCTCAGCTTTGCTGTAGCATGGGGAAAAAAAAAGAAATCGGCTTTCGCTAGCCTCACATTCCATGCTGATTGAGATAGTTATGGGCTACCGTGAGAACAGTGGCCTGCCTGGCAGAGTAGCTGTATTCGGTACAAAAACTGAGATACGTAGCGGCTACGTCAGCTCGCCTCTGCTTTTTGAGCACGTACCTAGGCACGTATTGGCACTTGACTGGCACTTGACACCTCGCAGCGCACTGCATTTGGCGTCAGCCTGCTGACCAACGAATCCCGGGCCGTTATTGTCTCGTCTCTCGTCTCTCCAGCGCTTGCTTCCCAGATTGCTTCCGCCATGAACCCTGGTCCGGCAAGCCCACGAAAATGTTCCGTCTTCTTGTTCGGATGGCTCGGCGCGCTGGAGCTGCCCGTCTGACACTTTATTATCTCGGCCTCGACCAACTCGAAGCCAGGCCGAACATAATCACGAAAGAATGATGTATTTTTCCTGTCTTCTTTTTGCTAGATAACACGAGAGAATATTCCTTCACATCACGCTAGTGTCCTGCACGTCTTTGCGCACGTGTGCCGTCATTGCGACTTTGGATGCCGTTGAAGTGGGCGCGCTTACTTCCGAGAGCCGGTAATTCGTACTGTAACTTATCCGTATATTCGCAACAGTCAAATGGTCATAGAGCTCTCCATTCTGCCCCGTTTCGTACTTGGCAGCCCGTGTCCTCTCTGATTCGTACCTGAAAGCCGATGAAGACCGGTAAATATTCGCGATTGCCGAAATGATTGGGCCATGACTCCGATGATTGCGTTCTCTGCCAAAGACTCGAAAGACAACAATACGAGTACTACGACGTTTCTTCCAGCGATATCGTAGCTCACAAAGAGTCGAGCATTGCTGAGACTAAAAATAAAAGGCAATGCTCATAATGTAAACTGTTTACTGTCCCCGTCTGGGGCTTTCGTTGGCGGATCTTGTGATGGAGTGACATTTTTTACCGTATCGATAAGAAATGCGATAAGCCTGGACCCAGTAAAAAATTCCCATGGCAGACCGCAAAGTCATTGCCTGGTGTTCCCCGCCTTACTTCGTACAGATGGAACGACAATTGACTCTCCTCACCAAGCCTTCATCATGGCCGACGATGGAATGCTCCTCAACTTTGAGGTCGGGACCCAACCCTTGAAGCCGCAAGTCAAATTCACAGGCGGCCGCTGGCGAGACAGGAAGCGCGCCGAGAAGAGCGCTCGACTGGCATCCTCACGCCCCGCCGCAAGCCCAGATCACGACGATGCTGCGCAACGGTCTGCGAAGCGGCGCCGAACAGACGACGAGATCTCGACCGGACCTTACAAGAGCAGAGTTGGCTTCAGGCCTAGGCCATCAACATTCAACGACTCTCATCGCGGGGATGAAGGCGCTTCCGACAATGCCAGTCGTTCAAGGAACCCAGCGGCGGATAATGGCGCCAAAGGGTCCCGTCAAGTCGTTTCTCGACTCTTTTCATTCAACCCTGCTCAAACAACAGAGGTGGCAGAAGAGAAGGAGTGGGAAGCGCCGCAGCCTAGCAATGCGCCGCTTGCAGACGTCGCCAACTTTGGATCGCTCACTCTCTCGACAAGACTGGCGGACGAATTGACAAAGATGGGTCTGCATCGCCCGACCGCAATTCAACAAAAAGTCATCCCTCACTTGCTCTCGTGCAGCTTCGATGCGTTTGTACAGGCCGAGACTGGCTCCGGAAAGACATTTTCATATCTCCTGCCGATACTACATCGTGTCCTGCTCCTCAGCGGATCCGGGGGTGGTAAGAAGATACACCGAGATTCCGGCATATTTGCCATCATCGTCTCACCTACGCGCGAACTGGCCAAGCAGGTTCACGTCGTCCTCGAACAACTCATCCGCCCATTCCCTTGGTTGGTATCCACGGCCATCACTGGTGGCGAGTCGAAAAAGGGCGAAAAGGCCAGAATTCGAAAGGGCGTCAACTTCCTGGTCGCCACACCGGGTCGGCTGGCTGACCACATCGACAACACGAAAGCGCTTAGTTTCTCGACGGTGCGCTGGCTAATTCTGGACGAGGGTGACCGGCTGATGGACTTGGGCTTCGAGCAGGACCTGAAAAAGGCCATCACGGCGCTTCGCAACGTGCCCGTCGCAAAGACGAGCACCGACGGCACGGCTCTTGATGGACTGCCGGATAGGCGCGTCACCGTACTGTGTTCAGCAACTATGAAGATGAATGTTCAGAAGCTTGGCGAGATGAGTTTGACAGACGCAACATTCTTGGCCGCTGAGAAGGCTCAGGACAACGAAACGGAGGATCAATCGGTCCACAAAGCACCGGCGCAGCTTCATCAATCGTATATTATCGTCCCTTCCAAGCTCCGATTAGTCACCCTCATATCGCACCTCAGATCAGTATTCTCTCGTCGAGGGCGCACAATGAAAGCCATCATCTTCATGTCCTGCGCCGACTCGGTCGATTTCCATTACGAGCTTCTCAAGAATCCTGGCGAAGTCACTCCTCCGGAGGCATCAACCAAGGAAACGGAAGCAATATCAAAGACGGTATCGAAAGCGGCATATCTCACATCTGCGGCCAGTCCGGAAGTCATTTTACACAGAATGCACGGCTCACTGTCCCAGCCCGTCCGTACTGCGACACTCAAGTCATTTTCAGCTTGCAAATCTCCGTCTATACTAATCACTACTGACGTCTCGTCTCGTGGACTCGATATCCCCTCGGTCGATCTTGTTATAGAATACGATCCGGCTTTTAGCTTCGCGGACCACATTCATCGAGTCGGTCGGACAGCTCGTGCTGGAAGGCCAGGTGATGCCGTTTTATTCCTCTTACCCGGTTCCGAAGAAGGCTACATTGAGCTTCTCAAATCCTCGACATCTCCGTCATCCCTCCCATACGAGTCGGTTCTCAAGACAGGCCTCATGTCGAAGCTCGAGTTCCCTGTCGAGACTACTGAAAAGCCCAGCGACGGAACAAACTACCACGACAAAGCGGAATCCCTGCAACTACACATTGAGCAACGTCTACTGAATGACGCGCCTCGACTGGAAATGGCCAGAAATGGATTCAAGTCGCACATTCGGGCCTACGCCACGCACATCAAGGACGAGCGCGTGCACTTTGACATGACACAGCTGCACTTGGGTCATGTGGCGAAGAGTTTTGGTTTGAGAGAGGCCCCCGGCGGTCTCGGGGCGGGCATCGAGCGCAAGGCGAGGAAGGGCACGAAGGATTCGGCCAAGGATCACGGGTCCGACCAGAAGCCAGCGAGGGACATCATCAAGGAGAAGAGCAGAATGTTGATGCGCGCTGCCGCGGACGAGTTCAACATTGGATAGCTTATGCACTGCAACGTAACCCGGTGGGCCAAATCTTGTTTTACCTAGCGATCTTGAGGGGGGGAAGAATGCGACGCACACTCTTGCTGCCTGGGCCCCAGAGCCTCTTTGTTCCGCCTTCCGTATTCAATCACCAAACTGTGGTTCACATGCTTCTCGAGCTGGAAGGATCAGCTGGAACCTACGCACCAGCGGGTGGTTCCTATGGCTATGGACCAGGATTTGTAGTATCGAGATGGACCGCCCCCCATTCGACTGACGTCATGTGGAAACCAGTGAATGCCATCCTGGCTCATGAAGCATTATTTATCCCATCTGCGATGCCTTGCCTTCTTCCTCGCTGATGAAGTTTTCACAAATACACATATATATCAAATTCCCCAGTGCAGGATAGCAGCTGGACACGCAAAAACTCACAAAAACCAATTCACGAAACGAGACACCTTACGAAGTGGTACAGCTTCGTCGAACTCGACAGCTTTTTGAATCTACGACAAGTAAGAAAGAAAAAAAAATGTCCTCCAAAGACAAGGTTGAAAACACGGCCAACACGGCCGGCGATACGGCCGCCGGCGCCGCCGGGTTCCTCACCAGCACGCTGGGCAACGTCGTGGGCGGTGTGGCGCGCACGGCGGGCAACGTCACGGGCGCGGCGACGAGGGGCATCGGCGACACCTTGACGAGCGCGACGGGCGACACGGGGCGGCCCGTCGGCGATGCGCTGGGATCCATCGGAACGGGGCTCGAGGGCGGCGTCAACAGCGTCGCCAAGGGCGTCGAGAACGCCGGCAACTGGAACCAGAAGTAGTCAGACCACACGACGCTGTCTGTATATGGTTGGGAAAGAGAAAGAGATCAGATTGTCATTTGTCAGATATGGATGCGGAGGACGTCTCTCGACTCGCAGCAGGCTGTGTGTGGAAGTGAGGCTCTCCAAACTGTTTTTTGTACGATCAATGAGGCACGCGATTGAACATTTCCGTCGCATAGCATACTTGCCCCCCTAATCGCCTGTTCGTTGACTTGAATAACCTCCCAAAGTCCCGTGTAGCAATCATAGTACAAGCCCGATTCTTTCGCTCTCTATCCCGCGTGCACCATCCTGACATTCCGCTTCTCGGGACTCTGGTTCACAGAGTGTCATACTTTTCAGATTCCGTCGCTGGGGTGGATGACACTTCAAACGTATCTCTAGCGTGGGTGACGCACACAAAACTCCAAGGCTTCTTCTGCGCGATACACCTTAAACCTGTTCGGCACCCCATCCGGCCACATCGGCCTCGCGCATGTTGGCAGGCGGCTCAATGGCAGGGACGAACTCGAGGGCAACGTAGGCGAGACCCGTGACACCGACGATGCCGCCGGCAATGTTCTGAAGGAGATAGTCGCCGAGAATCATGGATCCGAGGAAGATGTAGACTGTCGAGCGTTAGAGGGGCGATGGGAGAGTGGTAGGCCACGGTTCTCGAGGGGCCGCGGTCGTGGGTATACGTACAGGCACCTCGTCCGACAAAGGAGAAGAGGAAGCTGGCGTAGCGAGAGAGCTGGGGAGGAATTTGGAATTCTAAAGAGCACGCGTCAGCGGTAGAACTGAATGGCATGGTCTTGCGGATAGGAGATTCTGTGTACCGAGCAAGGCGATTGAGAGACCGAAGATGACCATGTAGGCACCAATAATGATTGTAGATCTGATGGGAGCTGTCAGTCGATGATGGTGCGACGCGAGGCGCGGCCGGCGTTTGACGTGTCTTAAATAGGGCGTCAAACGAAGTCGCAGACGAGGACGTACAGATGGAGTTGGAATATGGAGACGACACCGCCGAGGGCCACAATGGCGCCGACGAGCAAGTTGACGATACGACTGTAATCAAACGGCAAAGATGGTCAGTTTCATATCCTGAGTGAGATTGGGGGGGAGCGCCGTGATTGGGAAAGGTCGACACGTACAAAATGTCCGAGAGCTCCATGGCTGCGATGATCCTACTGACGGACGACTAGGAACACTTGAAGCGAGTTCACCGGGAGTCTCGAGATGGAACGAGGAGGGTCGCCGCGAAGCTTCGTTGGTAGCTCGATGTAGGAAGAGACCAAGAATGGCGATCTTTAGCTCCCGGGGTGTTTGACGATATTGTGTGCGCGTTGCAAGGAAAGGCGGATGGAATCTGGAAGGACAAAACCAATTGGGCAAACTTCAAGGGAAAGTTGGCAAAGCTCGAGAAGAGACGACGGTGTTACGTCCCGTTCTGGTTGTGACGTATGGGGAGCTGAGGTACCCACTGCCGTACCTTGCAGACCGGGCGGACCGAGCAAGCAGCAATAGCGGCAGCGGCAGCAGCCCCAGGGGAGACTGCGACCGGAGCTAGAGGAAGTACAGGCATCAGAAGTTCATTCGCTGAGCGCCCTGACCGGGTCAGTACGGACTCTGCAAGTACTTGTACTGGCTCAAGGCCATTATTTGTCACCGCCTGCCCAAAGAAAGCAATTGGCAGCTTAAGGAATCACCTCGTCACCAATTTCCTGTCGACTGAAGCTTTCCCTCATGCCAATTCAGACAGCCTGAGATGATTATCACTGAATAGACGAATATTTTAGTTGACATATACTCATGTGTCCACCACGACTTCTGATGCGTGTTTAGCCGACTGTCCTCAGGCGGCATGCGCAACTCTCCATTGCCGCGTCAATAAGATGCTCTGAAAAGCCAGGAGCAGCAACATGATGCATTCGTCTCTCCTCCGCAGGGCGCGACCCGTCTCTCACAGAACTTGTGCCGGCTTCAGAATACTTGTATATTCTTCAAAAGTCCCTCATGCTCGTCGGTTTCATGCAAGCTTCAACAAGAGAGCACATCATGACGCCCTTCTGGAGAACACTCGCAACATTGGCATCATTGCTCACGTAGACGCCGTAAGCACCTTTGTTCCTTCTCGAAAACCGTTCTCATGAGTTCTAGGGTAAAACAACGACTACAGAGCGGATGCTTTACTATAGCGGTATAACTCAAAGGGTTGGTGGTGAGTGATTACCGCTCAAGTCATGGAGCCATGAGTCCATTACTGACGGAAGATAGACGTCGACGCTGGCAATACCGTGACAGACTTCTTGGAGCTCGAAAGAGAGCGAGGAATCACCATTCAGTCAGCTGCCATCACATTTCACTGGCCTTTACCACAAAACTGTCCTGCGGGAACCACACCAAAGACGGTCAATCTCATAGACACACCAGGCCATCAGGACTTTCGATTCGAGGTCGATCGCTGTCTGCCAATCCTTGATGGTGCCGTCTGCATCATCGACTCGGTGAAAGGTGTCGAGGCGCACACCGAACGCGTGTGGGCCACTGCCCATGAGCACAGCATCCCTCGGATCGTCTACTGCAACAAGCTGG
This sequence comes from Hirsutella thompsonii MTCC6686, assembly GCA_000472125.2. Taxonomy (NCBI): domain Eukaryota; kingdom Fungi; phylum Ascomycota; class Sordariomycetes; order Hypocreales; family Ophiocordycipitaceae; genus Hirsutella; species Hirsutella thompsonii. The sequence goes on along the minus strand of APKU01000245.1, from coordinate 22,633 downwards.
ATCGTGAGGGTGCTTCCTTCAGAAAGGCAGTCCTCGAGATCGGCTCCAGGCTCAAGGGCTGGCCACTCGTCTGCCAGATACCTTGGTGGGAAAAGGAGGAGTTCGTCGGTGTCATCGACGTCATTGACGGCATTGGCTATCGATGGAAGTCGGAACGGCAAAAGGTCCGCTACGGTCCGGAGGAGTTGAAGCAAGCGCTTGCATCTTCAAACCAGTCACTCATCGAGGAGATGAAGATTGCGAGGCAACGATTGATCGAAGGCCTCGCCGACTTTGACGAAGCAATCATGGACGAATTCCTAGCCGAAAATCAGAACATTTCAAGCTCGCTTCTCAAGGAAGCGATCAGAAGGGCTATTCGCGTCGGGGACGGTAAATTGATCCCGGTCTTCGCGGGATCCAGCTTCAGACATATCGGAGTCGAGCCCTTGATGGACGCAGTTGCCGACTACCTACCGAGTCCTTCGGAAAGACCTGACGTCGAGGTACGAGTCGGATCGTCTAAGCACAGACTTGGCGATCTTGTGGCTGCGGGGGATAAGAAGAATAACCGTAACAACGTCGCCTCTGTCGCATCCGTGTTCAAAGTCTCCAACCACCCGAAAGAAGGAACCATCAGCTTCGTGCGCGTATATCACGGAACGCTGTCCCGCAATGCATCGTCCTTTAACACAAATCTCCTCATCCAAGAACGACCCCTCGGCATGGTACAGGTCTCGGCTTCAAAGACGCAGGATGTACAAGAGCTGTCTGTCGGGCAGATTGGTGCGCTCAAGGGTCTCAAGAAGGCGCGAAGCGGAGACACACTGATCACCACCGCCAACGGGAAGCCCGTTGTTGATCGACTGCGCAACATTCAGGTCCGTCCGCCCGAGATTCCACCTCCGGTTGCCTTCTTGCAGGTAGATCCTTATGGGAATGTCGCCGCGCAAGAGCTCCAGACAGCCTTAGAGAGCTCTTCGCGAGAGGACCCGAGTCTCCGCTGGACTCGGGATCCTCAAACCGACCAGTTCACCATCCAGGGAATGGGAAAGCTACACTTGGAGGTATCGCTGTACAACATCAAGCAGAGGCACAAGATCGATGCCGAGTTCGGCCAGGTTGAGGTCGATTACAAGGAGTGCGTCACGGTGCCGACGGAGCCGCAATACGCTGTGTTCGACCGCCCGATAGCAAGCAAGCCGGGCAAGGCTGCTTGCACAGTCGTCCTGGAGCCGTTGGAGGATCACGATCAAAAGCTCCTCGAGTCGTCGTGCATCGAGAAGGACGGCAATCTTTTCCAGATTGAGATACCTGAATCCACGAATATTGATATGGCGGCTCTTGACATGGACGAGACTCGCCTCCAGCTTCTCAACGGCGCAATCGCCGGCCTGGCTCGAGGTCCTCGGCGCGCGTCGCCCGTCCACGGATGTCTCGTCAAGATGACGCTCGACACCTCCGAGGACGCAATGTCGAACCCCTCGGGCGGCCACTTCAGCAGCGCGGCCAGGTCAGCCGTGCAGGCCGCGCTCCGGGGTGCCTTTGACAAGGGCCAAATCAGCGTGCTGGAGCCCATTATGCTCGCGCACATCACCTGCCCGGAGACGACGGCCGGTACGGTGCAGCACGACATCACGGCCGGGGCGGGCGGACACGTGCTCGAGGTCGCGGACCGCTCGGCCGAGTCGGCGAGCGACGAGGCGGTGGACGTGTCGCGCATCTACGCGCCGCCGGACCCGTACGACTCGGTGACGTCGCTACGGGGCAAGAGGTCGACGGATCGCATGGTGGAGATTGTCGCAAAGGTGCCGTACAAGGAGATGCTCGACTACGACAATCATTTGCGGAGCAAGACGGCCGGTCGGCATTCCATGACCATGTCCTTTGACTCGTTTGCGAGGGTCGTGGGACATAGGGAGAAGGGGCTGTGATTGCTGTCGGGTTGGCAACTACCTACCCTGGACTTTTTGGCGTGCACGAGATATTTTCTTTGTCATGGTTGAAGATGCATTGACCGTCTTTTGTATACCACTCGACGAAGTTTAGATGAGTTGTTGACATGTCATTCGCAAGATATCGAGATATTGTACACCAGGGAGCTACGCGCTATAGACATGAGATTAGACGAGAAGGATGGGCCATCAATGAAGTTTGTTCTGTATCGTTTGCATGAACGAAACCGCCGTGGTCAAGACTCGATTCTTGGGATGACAGTGATATAAAAAATGGGTTATCCAATTCCCTGCACACGCTGCTCATCAGTCTCTCATATCTCCCATATCCGAGTTATTCGTCAATATTCATATTCCCTTGATGTTCGTGAACTACTTACTGCACAGGAGTACTGACAGCCAACAGATACCTTACCTAGTAAACAATACCTACGCCTTATGCCTTGTGCCTTTTCGTTTGTTTATCCCGCGCCGAGTCATGCTCGCATTTCTTAGCAATCGCATGGTAAATCTCCGACCAGATTTGTTTCTCCCGATCTACAATAAAACACGGCATATTGTGTACGGTAAGGTACATCCAAGTCTCGCCAAGACACTGGTTCGACAACAAACACTCAACTTACTGCAGATTTTATACGTAGCACTGTAGATCAACTTATACGAATACCCTGACGCTGCAGAAAACAATCGTCCTCGCATGGCCATACTTTCCCCAAACAAGCCTCCGCTGTCCTTTCCTCTCAATCAGGACAAGAAGACACGAAGCGAATAGGCCAAAAGCAGGTAATCAAGCGTTTAATTACTTTACCCCCCCTCCTCCCAAAAAAGGCCACCACCATCACGTCTCCTGCGCGCGCCGTGTTTTCTTCTGCGCGCCTCCAAGGAGCCTGGGAGCCCAAAAAAAAAACGGTCCAACATAACATCAATCGCAGAGCCAGAAAAGACTCCAAGAATCAAGCTTTCCCGCCAAAACTCTGTTTTCTTGCCCCTCAGTAAGTCGTAAAACGGACACTCACAAACAATCTCCCCTTACTGTCAGGTTCGCCAGAGTCGATTTGTCTATTTTTTTTCTCTTCATTCTTTGCATCCTCACATGACCACCCTTTCCGCTTCTCTCGTTTCTGTTCAAAGGACATCCATCTGCTCCTAAACGGACGAATGGCGCTTTTCCAGCTCATTTCGTTTCGGCCGGCCCTGCGAACGCGGCGATTGGTCAGGTCCTGTGCCGTGGGCGGGAACTTGAGATTAGAATTTCCCAAATTGATCTTTTCTTTGGGGCCGTGGGGGGGTTCCCCCCCCCCCCCCCCGGACCCTCATATACACCCCCCTGGGCTTATCCCCCGGTCTTGGTCATGGAGCAGGAGAAGGAAAGTGTGAGAGAGGAAGAGAAAAAAAAGGCAAGACTGCGAGACTAAAAGAAAGGAGGAGGAGGGAAAAAGGACGTGGGTCTTTCTCAAGATGGGGTCCATCATATGCGCCGTAATATCAACACGCCCACGCAAGGCTCTCCGTCCGCCCCGGAGGAACCGAACAGGGGGCGTGTGCCGTCGTCGCTCCTCATTCTTCTCCGCTTCGTTGCTTGTTGATAACTCTCTTCCCTTCCTGTCTCGACAAAAGCCAAGAAAGAGAGAGCGAGGCGTCCAATAGTCAATCTTCGGATCGTGTTGCCAAGAGCGCCGTTTTGGTTGCTCGTCCACTCTTTTACACCCACGCTCACTTACACGCACGCCTTGTTTCCTCGAAACGGCGCCCACGCTCTTTAACAGCATCGAAAACGTGAAACGTCGACGGCTTTTCCCGCAAGACGTTGCGACTCACGAGGCTCCTCAAACTCACTCATCGCCTCTCGGACAATTTCATGCCGCGATAGTGTCACCAGGGAACCCGACGATCAATCATGAAGATCCCTTCGTTTCAGGGCCTCCTCGGGTCCGCAGTGCTTGTCTTGTCCTTCACGGGCTCCGGCGCATCGCCGTCCCATGAGCGACTACACCGCCTTCACTCGAGGCTGCACCACGCCCACGGTCATGCTCACGGTCTCATTCATTCGAGGGCCGAGACTGGTATCGTCGAAAAGCGCGGCGGCCAGTGCCAATTCCCGACCGACGACACGAACCTCGTCGCCATCACCCCTGAGGGCAAGAACGCCGGATGGGCCATGAGTCCCGACCAGGAGTGCAAGCCCGGAAGCTACTGTCCCATTGCCTGCAAGCCTGGCATGGTAATGGCGCAGTGGGATCCCAAGTCGAGTTACGGCACATCCTCGCGCATGGTGAGCACCTCTCCATCCACAGCCCGGCTGGGTACGGCATAAAGACGCTGACCGAGAGACTAGAATGGCGGTCTGTTTTGCGACAAAGACGGCAAGATCCACAAGCCGTTTCCCAACAAACCCAATTGCGTCATGGGCACTGGTGCCGTCAAGGTTGTCAACCAATGCCAAAAGCCCATGTCATGGTGCCAGACGGTCCTTCCAGGAAACGAGCTCATGGCCATCCCGACGCTTGCCGAGGTCGCGACCGAGGTCACCATCGCCGTCCCGGGCATCAGCTACTGGCAAAAGACGTCGGCGCAGTAAGTCGAAGAGTTCGCCATACTGTAGTGCCGACTGACCCGAATCTTAGCTTCTATGTCAATCCTCCCGGCACTGGCGTCGAGGGCTGCGTTTGGGGTAGCGAGTCCGAGTCCATTGGCAACTGGAGCCCCTATGTCGTCGGGGCAAACACTGATTCTGGCGGCTCGACCTTCGTCAAACTCGGCTGGAACCCCAAATTCCTCGAGATCACGGCCCCGACGCCAGACTACTCGCTTGAGATCAAGTGCCCCGATGGCGGCTGCGTCGGACTTCCGTGCAAAATCGATCCCTCCTCAGGCAGAGGCAGCGTCGGCAGCAAGCTGTCCGCTACTGGCGCAGGCAACGCCGACTTCTGTGTCGTCACCGTCGCTCAAGGCAAGTCGGCCAACGTCGTTGTCAGTGACCACTCCGGCGGCGGAGGCTCGTATGCGCAACCAGTCAAGGTGGCCCATCCTTCCCCAGAGCCGGAGCCGGAACCCTCGATGCCGTCCATTGATGAGCTTTCCTCGATGATGGAGCCGACTTCGACCTCGACTTCTGTCAGCTTGACCCCTACGTCGACCATCCCGACAACCACCTCTGCGATGTCGACTTCTTCCAAAATGACCTCCTCGACGACCTCCTCCGCGCCAGCTGCCGCCACCTCTGACGACGCGGATCAAGATATGAGGGAGATGGAGGACATGGAGCAGGAGCTTGAGCAGGAAACGACCACGACCAGCGCTTGGACGCGACCGACCGTCATGCCCGGTATCTTCCGTGAGAACAACACCGGGTCCAATCACAGCGACTCGGAATTCAGGAGCACGACTTCAGCGATTCAGCTGCCACCTCCTGCTCAGATGACCTCATCCGGCAACCCAGCCGTCGTTCCGGATCAAAAGGGCGAGGCCGGTCGACAGCAGGGCAACGGTGCCATCGCCGGTCTGGTCGTTGCTTTCATCGCCGCTGCTTGCCTCTTCTAGATGGAGCCATGACGACCGCCGAATTCCTGTTCCCGTTGCCCGCCCGCTCGGTCAAGGACCTCCCCAAGCTTAATGTCTGGTCCTCAACTGCGAGTGACTGCCCTCACTCTTTCTTATTCTTTCTCTAGTCCCATCTTTCTTGGGCCTCGGCCCCTTTTTGAACATTATTCACCGCCATTGGGTCTGCTCCTGCCCCGAGCAGGTTCGCTCGCCGAGGACTGGCGGATTCGATTTGCCCTGATATACTTCCTTCTACGTACGAGCCAAGTCAACCATCGGCGATAGCTCATCATTTTTATCTTACAACTTTTTATCTAGATCTTTCTCAGGCGTTGTGGCGCCGTGGTGTCTGTGCGGGCTCAAGCTAGCTCAAGTTTCTGGCTCTGTTCAGACCTCGGCTTCCGCCTAGGAGCGGTAATGGGAAATTTCCCACCGTTCAAGTTGGGTACCCCTTTCTTTTTCTTCGGTCGATACCCTCTTAGCTTCGGAATTTTGGATTGCGTATTTTGGACGGGGAATGGTGGGGACGGGATCGTGGCGGTCTGTAACATACTGTCCTCATGGGAGATTGCGTTCGACCAGGCCCAAAATGGATGTAAGCCGGGCCATCTGGGCTCTTACATCTCATGAATGAATAGAAAGTCAACCCTGGTGTTTGCAATATGAGCCCTCAACAGCTTGTCACGTCCACACAGCTGCTGTATTGAGTGCCCTCGCCAGACTGATTCTTGCATTGTAAACTGGAGTCTTGTCGCTGAAAGGGTATCTTGGTATCTTTTGAACTTCTAAATGATCTGCGGTGACTTAGTCGGCGGAGAGGGCTGACACGTCCCGACCGTCAGCGCTTGACCCAACCTGGAACTTCATCCGCGTCATACGTCTCGTCATATCGCCTCTCTTGAATGGCTTGCCAGACTGTTGGCCAGCCGGCCAAAACGGGACCTTTGGCCTTGGCTCCGATGATAGCGAACCTGCCTTGGCCGTGGGCGACGAAGCCGTGCATGAGCTCTGACTGAATGAGCGAAGCGACAGTCATCTCAATGTCATTGAATGTGACGTTGGTGTTGCCCCAGATCAGACCTTCGTTTGGACGAAGCTTCTTCGGCCCGCCCGGGGGCGGAACGAGGGTCGTCTCGGATGGGATGTGGACGTTGCTGGTCACCGCCTTAAGGAAGAGGGCGTTAACCTGGGAGGGCCGCCCGCGGACGACGTTGCTCGATGGCAGCCAACCCTCAAGGCGGCGCTGGATGTAGATGGCGATGGTGTGCAGATCGGCAAGGTCGAGGGTCGCAGCTTTTCGCGACGCGGCGTCATTTGGGGGAACGTAGGTCAGTATGAACGTCTTGCGCGCGAGGGAGCGCCACAGTAGCGGGCGGAGCCGATAGTTGAGGGGTAGGTAGAGGCCCTTGTCAAAAAGCCACGATTCTTGGGCGGCCAGGTGGGTGTGAAACTGGATGAAGTTGCCCGAGCGGATAGCCTGGCAAATCGGCACAAAGACACTCTGCAATGGTTGCGCCTCAGGTCGCTGCAAGAGACGCTGAGAGGGGAAGCGGCCGATGAGAATATTGCAGGGGATGAGGTAGGTGAGAATGTTGGTGCGATGGGAGACGAGCTGAGCGGGAGTTTGAAGGTATGCCTGCTCTAGACAGAGTGCGGCTCGCAAGTAATGATTCGTTGAGAGGTTGAAGCGGCCGAGGTAGTACAGATAGGTGACGCGTTGAGAGGCTGGATATAGGTGTAAAGGCGGAGAGCTTGCCGACATGTTGCGAAAGATCATGTTTGCCAGGTTCGTCCTCCTACACTAGCGATTCACTATCAGTCCGAGGTTGCGCGAGGTGCAGGGGCTATGAATACTCACAGCAAAGAGCAGTTTCAGGACGAGGTTGGCGAACATGTAAACCCCGACCTTCTTACCCTCTGGTTTGCGGCCCGAGGATCGGTCCATCAGGCATGTCTTGAAAATCTTTTGGATAGTCTCAGCGGAGGATTCAGCGACAGTCTTGTCGCCACCCTCTTCATCGCGAGCGCGGATCCGACGCATGAGGTCCGGACGGCGATTGAGCCGTAGGGTGAAGCGGGCGAGCGACTCACATAGCGACATGCTTAGCTGGATGAGCATGGCGCCATACTGAGGATGAGTGAATGCGGTGCCGCAAGAGCTGTCAAGGAAGTGTCAACACAGCGATTCATGATCCTTCGGGGAAGCACGAAGTCTTACTTGACAAGGTTCATAAGCAGGTCATGTGCTTGCAGCAAGTCGTCGTGGTTTATGTCCCTCCAGAGCGTCAGGTACTCCCTCATGAAGGTCTGGAAGCTCGGCCACACTGTCGCCTGACCGTCGGGAACATCATCGTCCTGGGGCATACACTCCTCAACCACGGCCTCAAGACTTTGGGGACCGGAGAAGGAGCTGCGCAGCTCGGCCGCCATGTTATGATATTGTTGCGGCGAGTTGGGCTCGACCTGGAGCCATGATCGTAGCAAGTCCTCGCGCTGGTCGCGGACATGCTGCCGCACCTGCGTGAGGAATTGCCTAACCAGAGACATAATCTAGGCTATATGCCCTCTCGTGACGATGAACAGGAGATGCGCCGTAGATGCCGATGAGCCAAGGCTGCAATGCGAAATCGATTGGGATGGGTGCTGAAGAGGCGAAGAGGTTAGAGCTGCGTTGATGTACGGGGTGGAAGTCCGGTACCTCTTTGAGCGTGAAGACGCGCTATGAATCTTGAGAGCTCCACCTCATACTGCAGAGTGCAGGTGCTACAGAGGCGCGCCTGCCACCGGTGACACCCACGGCATCAGGAATCGCAACACTCAAATCATGTGCTTTACCTTCATATAAAAACCATGGTCTCTTCGTGAACATTACCTAGGTACCTATTCAGTGGTAATCCAATACCCTGAGCAGTAACGTAGCGACTTCTGGAGAAACATTGAACAGGTTATTCGTGCCCATCGAGGCTATCTCGGCTCGATTTATGCGCTCAATTCATGAAAACGCCTTTCCTATATAGCAATTGCACATTTTACGCTATAATCACTCCTCGAAAATCATGTCTGAAAGCCTCAAGATCCGGTGGCGATGTTATCGCCTTATACAGAGTCGATTCTTTGCACGACCATGGCAGTGGCCGCACCGCCGCCATTGCAAATAGCAGCGACACCATATTCACCGGGCTTGAGCTGATGCAACAGGGTCGTCAAGATTCGCGAACCTGAGCTGCCCAGTGCGTGCCCGAGGGAGATGGCACCTCCAAGAGGATTGACGCGCGCGTTCTCGAGACCAAGGATCTTCTGGTTGGCCAGGATAACGGCTGCAAATGCCTCGTTGAACTCCCACACGGCAACCTGGTCCTTGGTGATGCCTGCACGGTCTAGCGCAATGGGCACAGCCTTGGATGGAGCGACGGGGAAGTCGACAGGAGCCATGGCAGCATCAGCGTAGCTGCAGATCTTGGCCAGAACGCGGGAACCGGAACCATACTGCTGTGCTATCGACTTGCTGCCGAGGACGAGAGCGCTGGCGCCATCGTTGAGGGTAGACGAGTTGGCGGCTGTGACAGTGCCTGATCCGTCGCGTACAAATGCAGGCTTGAGCGTCGGGATCTTCTCCATCTTGACGTCCATGAAGCCTTCATCAGTGTCAATGACAACATCGCCCTTCCTGCCCTTGACTGTCACAGGTACAATCTCGTCGGCGAATGCCTTGTCGGCCCACGCCTTTTGCGCTCTCCTGTACGACTCCATGGCGTACTCGTCTTGCTGTTGCCTCGTAATGGAGTGCTTCTTGACCGTGTTCTCGGCGCAATTGCCCATGTGAAACTTTTCGTACACATCCGTCAGGCCGTCCTTGATCAAGCCGTCCTCCATCGTGGCATGGCCAAAAGCCGGCAGGCCACTGGCACGAGGCACGTAGTAGGGGACCCGTGACATGTTCTCCATACCGCCGGCAATCTGAGCCTCGGCGAGACCGAGCTGAATGTTTTGGGCGGCAAATGCGACGGCCTTGAGGCCCGAGGCGCAGACCTTATTGATGGTTGTCGCCTCGACCGACTGAGGAAGGCCGGCGAAGATGGCGGCTTGACGGGCAGGTGCTTGACCGACCGAACCCTGCATGACGTTTCCAAGATATACATCGGTGATCTTCTCGATGGGAACCTTGGATCTTTCTACGGCAGCCTTGATGGCATCGGCGCCGAGCTTGGGGGCAGGAACCGACAGGAAGGAGCCGTTAAACTGTAACAGGCCTCAGTCAGTCATCCGTTTTAAGACGATGGGTGGGCAGGCCTGCGAACCTTGGCTGTGGGGGTGCGCGCAGCGCTCAAAACGTAAGCATCTCCAATTTCTTTACGAAGAGCTCTCCCTGTCGAGAACGAGCGGGTGGCTGTCACATGCCGGGCCAGCCGGCTCGGAAGCGCAGCCGATCTCAGCTGTGCTGGACGCATTGTGTGTGCTTTGTGTGCACCGGTTGTGCCGACGAATGTTCGAGGTCTGTGAAGACTAAATCCTTCGAAATAGGGTGATTTTGGTGTTGAAATGGTGTAAGGAGGAGGGGGAATCGGCCGAGGATGCTGATGTTGCGATATTGGGGTGGCGCGGGAGCTCGTCCTAGCTCGGTAGGCCTCGGCTTAAAGCGGGGGATGTTGAAGGGGAGTCTGGGGTAAGAATGGCCCAGGGTCCCCTCTGAAGCTGCATATTCGTCGGCTTGACATGTACGAATTAACTTCTCAGTCTACAGTAAGAACATTAAAGTTTAAACAAGAGTGTCCAGATGGCAAAGTCGACATGGACATGCTCGCCCTGCTCACGATTTAGATAGATATTACATCTGGTAGGCAGGCCTAGCTGCGAACCAAGGCTTAGACAGAAAAGAGCAGCTCATACAGCGTATAAGTGTGACGTAAATGGACACCAAGGATACCCGTAGTCCATTACTACAGTGACTTATAGTCCATCGTGGCTTTGGTGGGCTGCGATGCGCTTCCGGTGCCGCCTCGAATCCATGCACCTGCCTCGGCGCGTCGTGTTAGTGCTCTTCCATAAGGGGGTGCTGTACGGCATTCCGCTCATAGTGTGTGGTTCGAGTCCTACGTGCTCGCTGCCACTACACGGGCAGTGGACAGGAGACGCGAGATGGAGTCACGTGAAGTCGCATTGCCTGTAGAAGGTCATACCTTACACTTACAGTACAGTAGGCAGGCCCACTCTAGGCGGTTCAGTTGATTGGCAGGCTGCGCTGGCTACTAATCACTCCATTCTAGACCGTCGTCTGTCGACTGCTGGCCCAGGCTCAATGCTAGAACCTTCATCACTCTTGTTCGCGACCACAAAGTAACGACATCTCGCTCCGTCGAGCGCAGTCAAAAATCTCTCTTCCCGCAACGATCGTGTCGACTTTCAACTCCTAATTGCCCGCCGTTCTCGATACCCAAGTGCTCACGTGCGAAACACGCCGCCATGTCTACCGCCGCTCGTCGACGCTTGATGCGTGACTTCAAGGTCCGCTGCTTCCGTATTCACGACTCCATCGAACGCTTGGCTGAACCGTGAATAGCGCATGCAAACTGATCCACCGGCTGGTGTGTCAGCGTCTCCTGTCCCAGACAACGTCATGACGTGGTTTGTCAACCCCGCTCGACTTCCTCAGGCGCCGCCGCCTTGCTCACAAAGTTCAGGAACGCCGTGATCATCGGCCCGGCCGACACTCCCTTCGAAGACGGAACCTTTAGACTGGTCATGCAGTTTGAAGAACAGTACCCCAACAAGCCCCCGCAAGTCAAGTTCATCAGCCAAATGTTCCATCCCAACGTCTACGCAACCGGAGAGCTCTGTCTCGACATTCTCCAAAATCGGTGGAGTCCCACATACGATGTGGCAGCTGTCTTGACCAGTATTCAGAGGTAAGTGGCAGAAGCCGACGAAGACGCAGAACTGAGCGCGAGACGGGCTCTGACGGTCTTTGATAGCTTACTAAACGACCCCAACACGGGCTCGCCCGCCAACGTCGAAGCCTCGAACTTGTACAAGGACAACCGCAAAGAATATACGAAACGCGTTCGGGAGACAGTTGAGAAGAGCTGGGAAGATTGAAATAGCATGAAGAAAGTTATGTGACGGACATGAATGCATCGACACCCGGATGGTTTAGCAAGACTAGTCTGTTTACTGGCCCTGCCTCGGCAGCAGCGGGGATTCGCGGCGTTACGGTGCGCGGTGTTGGACTGATTATACCATGGGATGCTAAGCGAATACGAGTTTAATCGATCTCAAAAGGTCGAATGTCCAGTTGCAGATGTGACGTGAGCGTAGTCCTGGCATATGTGAGGACGAAAGAGTCTGTGCTGACATACGTATGTTTATTGCGAGAGAGAGCTGGCTCGCATGAAGGCCTATGGCACAACACACTTCGCCATTAACAAGTAAGTATGCGAAGCTGGCCTAGATGCCGGGTGCCAAACTCCCCTGGGGAGCTCGATGACATGTCTCCACCTATGGAGGCGCGTCTTGATGCATTACGCAGCGGCTGATGCCCGGCTGAAGGCTACCATTCGATTACGGACATGATCCTGGGCACGAAACCACGTCCGTGCGTGGGCAAGGATGAGCCAGAGTGCAGTATCGTATGGCAAAGTCGTAAAGAGTCATTGCGGCGAGGACATTCGGATGACGGTGGTGATGATGGTTGCAATGAGGGGTCACTCGATGGTGGACGAGACGAAGCCTGAGACTAGAATGGGCCCCTCGATTCCCTGGAAACGAGGCGACAGCCTGTCAGCACCCACGTCACGTTTTGAGAGAACGCGCAGCGCGGTCATCAAAGTTACTTGGCCTGCCGTGTTGTTGTCAGGCAGCTGTACAGGCCACGCAAAGGAGAAGAAAAAGATGTACTCTCAATGCCCGACACCAACTTTCTAAGCCTCAGGTTGGAAGGCGAACCGCAATGGACTGCGTGGTAATTTTTGAAACCGACGTTGCATTATTCTTTGCAGATGCTGCCGGGGCGTTTCCCTCGTTTATCTGAACGCACGCAATCGAGAGCATCCCGCCAGTGTCTTTCCCCCCTTGTTGGTCCCAACGGGGTACATCTGGCTTTCATTCACTGGCGCAGCCGAGTTGACGAGATACCAGCTGTGGACCTTGTAATTACCGCCCATTTCTCAAGCCTCGGCGCGGGGCATGGCAGCTGTCGCGCGTGCACATTCGTACCAGCAGCGTCCCGCCCCTGTCCCACTTGCCTTCCAAAATTGGGCCCAGCACTCAAAAACACCCAAACAGCGCGTACCTTCCCACCCCACTCCCGTGTCACACCCGCCAAGGCACAGCAACTCTAAGTACCTACGGACGTACTGTAAGCCTGAGGCGTGTCCTGTGTGCTGTTGCTCGCGTCCTGCTTTCCCGCCGCCCGCCGAACCACCACTATCGACCCCCCCCCTGAGTGTTTTATTTGGCGGCTCTTCTCCCAACCGGCCCGCCTTATTGTTTTGGATCTCTGTTCGTCCACGACTCGGCTTCGCTCGGCGGCGCCGGTACCTGCTTCGCTGTTCGGTTGGGACCTTCGTTAATTATCACAAATCTTGGTCCTGAGGCCTGTCGCGGCCTGTCGCGCCGCTTTACCCCCCTTCGACCGCTCATCCCATACAACATCGGACGGACGATATCAGACCGCCCGCTCCTCATGATTGCCGCGCCCACCGCTCGTCTTCACCAGCCGTAGCGTCGCCATCATGTCTGCCAACAGCATCAAGGTCGTCGCCCGGTTCCGACCCCAGAACCGGGTCGAGTTGGAATCGGGCGGCAAGCCAATCGTCACCTTCAGTTCGGAGGACTCCTGCAGCCTCGACGTAAGGATTTCCTCCCCTCCCTCGTTCCAAGGTTCCTACGGTCTGGGTATTCTCTTGGCTCGTCGCAAATTCAACTGGCTAACAATGTCTGTCGACTATAGTCTAGAGAGGCTCAGGGCTCCTTCACCTTCGATAGGGTATTTGACATGGAATGCAAGCAGCAGGATATCTTCGATTTCTCTATCCGATCGACTGTCGATGACATCCTCAATGGTTACAATGGTACCGTCTTTGCCTACGGCCAGACTGGTGCTGGTAAGTCGTACACCATGATGGGCACAAATATCGACGACGAGGCTGGAAGGGGTGTCATCCCGCGCATTGTCGAACAAATCTTCGCCAGCATCATGTCAAGTCCCAGCACCATTGAGTATACAGTCCGCGTCAGCTACATGGAGATTTACATGGAAAGGATCCGTGATCTGCTCGCGCCGCAAAACGATAACCTCCCAGTACACGAAGAAAAGAACCGCGGCGTCTACGTCAAAGGCCTGCTTGAAATTTACGTCTCGAGCGTTCAAGAGGTTTACGAGGTAATGAGAAGAGGAGGCAATGCTCGTGCCGTGGCCGCGACAAACATGAACCAGGAATCATCCCGCTCTCATTCCATTTTCGTCATCACCATTACGCAAAAGAACGTCGAGACCGGGTCGGCCAAGAGCGGTCAGCTCTTCCTCGTCGATTTGGCCGGTAGCGAGAAAGTCGGCAAGACTGGCGCCAGTGGTCAAACACTTGAGGAGGCCAAGAAGATCAACAAGAGTCTAAGCGCTCTCGGCATGGTTATCAACGCTCTAACGGATGGCAAATCATCGCATATCCCATACCGAGACTCCAAGTTGACGAGGATATTACAAGAGTCTCTGGGCGGAAACAGTCGGACGACACTCATCATCAACTGTTCTCCCAGCAGCTATAACGACGCCGAGACACTCTCCACCCTGCGGTTCGGTACGAGAGCCAAGTCCATTAAGAACAAGGCAAAGGTCAATGCGGAACTCAGCCCTGCCGAGCTCAAGGCGTTACTCAAGAAGGCTCAAGGCCAAGTCACAAGCTTTGAGACCTATATCCATAACCTCGAAGGCGAAATCACCCTTTGGCGCGCGGGAGAGTCGGTGCCCAAGGAGAAATGGGCTTCGCCCGCGCCATCTGATGGCGTCTCTGGAGCCAGGGCCGATGCAAAGGCCCCGCGACCCGGGACACCATCCCGACAACCTCCCGAGAGCCGGTCCGAAACCCCCGCCATCTCGGATCGTGCCGGTACACCCAGCCTTCCCCTGGAGAAGGACGAACGCGAAGAATTCCTACGTCGCGAGAACGAGCTCGTGGATCAGCTAGCCGAGAAGGAATCACAGGCCGCCACTGCCGAGAAGCAGCTCCGTGAGACAAAGGAAGAAATGGTTTACCTGAAAGAGCACGATAGCAAGCTGGGCAAAGAGAACGAGCGCCTGACATCCGATGTAAACGAATTCAAAATGCAGCTTGAGCGACTCACGTTTGAGAGCAAAGAGGCTCAAATAACAATGGATGCGCTCAAGGAGGCTAACGCAGAGCTGACTACCGAACTGGATGATGTCAAGCAGCAGCTGCTTGATGTTAAGATGAGCGCCAAGGAGAGCGGTGCTGCCTTTGATGAAAAGGAGAAGAAGAAGGCTGAGAAGATGGCCAAGATGATGGCCGGATTCGACCTTGGTGGCGACGTCTTTAGCGAAAATGAGCGATCCATCAATGACGCTATTCAACGAATCGACGCCTTGTACGAGCTGAGCGCAGGCGGGGACACCGTTGCTCCCGATGAGTTTAAGCAGCTCCGGGCGAAGCTGGTGGAGACTCAAGGCATTGTCAGACAAGCCGAGCTGTCCATGTACGGCACCTCATCTGGCGATATGGATGCCCGGCGCCGACAGGAGCTCGAGGAGAAGCTCGAGGCGCTGCAGCAGCAGTACGAGGATGTCTTGTCCAAGAACCTCGGCGAGGGCGACGTAGACGAAGTCAAGGCGCTGCTGGAAGGCGCTTTCAACAGCCGACAAGCGGCGCAAGCGCAGCTGGTCGAGGAGCTCAAGGCCGAGCTCGCTCAAAAGGCGGCCGAGAACTCGCGGATGAAGTCCCTACTTGAGGACTTGCAGCAGCGTGTCAAGACTGGAGCCACTGCGCCAATGGCCAATGGCAAGACCATCCAGCAGCAGATTGCTGAGTTTGACGTAATGAAGAAGAGCCTGATGCGCGACCTGCAGAACCGTTGCGAGCGGGTCGTCGAGCTCGAGATTTCGTTGGATGAGACGCGAGAGCAGTACAACAACGTGCTGCGGTCGTCAAATAACCGCGCGCAGCAGAAGAAGATGGCCTTCCTGGAGAGGAACCTGGAGCAACTCACTCAAGTCCAGCGCCAGCTGGTAGAGCAGAACTCGGCCCTTAAGAAGGAGGTCGCCATCGCCGAGCGGAAACTGATTGCGCGCAATGAGCGCATTCAGAGTCTCGAGACTTTGCTGCAGGAGAGTCAGGAGAAGATGACTGCTGCCAATCACAAGTACGTCGCCGCTTTTTCTCCGCTTCACTTGACTTTAACCCATGCCGACTTGTCGTGTTCTCCTTCTCTGGCCTTCTACTGACCACTACTGACCATTCAATAGGTTCGAAGCACAATTGGCTTCCGTCAAGGACCGGCTCGAGGCCGCCAAGGCCGGCAGCACGCGCGGACTCAACGCCGCGGCCGGTGGGGC
Source organism: Hirsutella thompsonii MTCC6686 (assembly GCA_000472125.2). Taxonomy (NCBI): domain Eukaryota; kingdom Fungi; phylum Ascomycota; class Sordariomycetes; order Hypocreales; family Ophiocordycipitaceae; genus Hirsutella; species Hirsutella thompsonii. The sequence goes on along the minus strand of APKU01000245.1, from coordinate 6,598 downwards.
CTTTAACTTCGCCGGCGCTGGCAGCCGCATCGCGAAGCCCATCAAGGGCGGCGGCGGCGAGGGCCCCCCGACGATGCCGGCAGTGCACATGCTGCAGAACGAGGGAGCTCCCAGCAAGCGGAGCAGCTGGTTCTTCAACAGCAAGTAGTAGACCGAACGATTCATGGGCTTTTTTTTATGTTGCGCGCTGGCGGCGTTGAAGATAGAAAGGACTAGAACCCAACATACCCCCTCTTTTCCTCTCGATGGAACGTCAAAAACCCTTTGTCCCGCGGATCTGACTCTGCCCTTGCAGCACGCTACGTCCACTGTCCTTTCGTCGGCGCTCTTTGCGTGATTTCTGAACAGCATAGATCCCTTTTTCATACTTGCCCCCTCTCTGTCACTCCCCACAGCGGAACGGGGTGCCTCTCTCATGAAAGATTCTCACGGGAGAGGAGAAAATATAGGCCTACTCGGCAGATGATGCATGATGGACTGCCTCGAGCGGTCGTCACGGGCTATGACGGGGCTGGATCTAGCACCAAAAAAAACGCACCTGTTTCTTTTGTCAGCTTCCGCGAGGTAGTGTGGATTGGGGGGGGGGGGGGGGGGCGTCAGCATGCGTCGATGAAGTGAAAAGAAGAAAAGAAGAAGACAAGAGCTAGAGGGACAGAAGGGTGCATATACACGGGCAAAGCAGCTGGGCGAGAGAGAACGGCGGCACGGGAAAAGAAAATAAGGCGGCGGCAACGGCGGAAGCGAGGGGCTGGCGCCGCAGCCAGATGTCTGTCTGTCAAGAAGGAGGTTTTACGCATGTACATGGCGGGAGGAAGAGTCGTTTGTTCAGGCTGGTGGTTCAGTCATTCTAGCACGGGAGTCGAGCCATGAGAGTCTAGCATGAAGTGAATGACGCGACAGAGTATGAAGAGACGAGTTTGTCGCATACATAGCATGTATTCAATGAGTAACATCTTGATGTGATTTAGACGAGCTGCAATATATACTCGGAGGATGTATATCCTTCGCCAGATCATGTAGATATGCAACAAGATAGGAGCGAGGAGCGTTGAACCTTCTATCCTTATGCGTACAATCTAGGCATGTACGTAAAGCAGACAAAATTCTCGATTGACAAGTGCGTACGGGAGCGTCTTTGCCCGATATGTGTATCTCAAAGCGTGTTTAATCGACCCGGGTAGAGTGGCGGAAAATCAGAATAGCCTCGGGCACAAGCAAGGCACCAATGGAGGCGGAGACTCCCACGGATACTACAAAGACCTTGACGTAGAGCGTGATGAGGCGGCGCCACGCCGCCTTGCTAAAGGTGGCCCACGCGTCTGATATTGTGACGTATCCACGTCCGTTGACGACGGCAGGCTCGACCCTGCCCTCAAACGACCGGTCAAAGGGGATGATGGTGTCCTCATCCGGTGCCAGTAGCGACGCTTGAACACGGACGAGAATGACCTTGGCCGGAACGACGAGCACGATGGATCCGACAAGACCGACGAGCATGACCGCAAAGACCTTGCCAAAGAAGACGCCGTGCAAATCGCCTTTGTCGGGGCCAAAAGTAGCCGCCTGCAAGTCAGGCATGTTCAGGCCGATGAGATCAATGACGATGAAGGGGAGCCAGCGTGCGACCTCAAACGCGAACCAGTGCAGGGTAACGGCCTTCCACGTAGCTTCAAAGGTGCGTTTGAAAGCGGGGAGACGGCGCCAAAACGGCAACGGCGAGGGGCGCGCAATGATGATATGGACCCAAACGGTGCTGAGCTGAACGAGGGCAAGAGAAGAGAGCAGCGTTGCAACCGGAGTGAAGACGCCCCCGAGAGCGGCGCCGAAGATGCCCATGAGAAAAGTGGTCATGAAAGACTGAACGATGGCGCAGCCTAGACCGCGAAAGTTGGCTGTGACGCCGCCGTTGGCCTTGAGCAGGCGGTTGATGGCGCGCAGGGACGAGGTGACGGTGCGGTCATCGAGGTCTGAGTTCTTGGAGCCCGGGCGGATGACTTCGTCGTCGAGGGCCTCGCGCAGGGAGACGGGCTCGTAGGCGGGCGGGTTCTCGTCTTCGACCATGGCGAAGATGGGGTAGACCGTCTTAAGGGTATAGTCGAGCTGCAAGTACAACGGTCAGCCAATCATGCTTCGTGTGTTAGGGGAGGCGAGGCAGAAGGGAACCTCTAATGAAGACGTACGAGGATGAAGACGGGGATGAGGACAATGAGATCGACGAGCAGGACGATCCACGTCCACTCGGGAAGTTTATACTCGGGCATGTCGGGGCCAGAAGCCGTGATGGCCCGCTTAATCATGGAAAGCTCCATGGTGAAAGGAGGCAAAGACGCCTCGACGGTACGGTTTTTGGTGTCTAATAGAAAGAGGAAGCGGTTGAGAGAGTGTGTTTGTCGAACGCAAGGAGAGCGGCTGCCGAAAAGCCGGTAAACTTTTGCGATGGGCTGTGGATGGCAACAATGGTGGTGATGAAGAAAGAAATGGAAACGGTGAACAAGAAAGGGAAGAAATGAAGTTAAAGCTGAACGTGGGATGACGTTGACAGCAGGACCGGGGGGGGAGGGGGCGCAGGCGAGGGGGCGCCCTGTGGAGCGTGAGGGTACCGTCGCACGCAATGACTGGGCGCGACGATACATCTGGCATTAAGTTCAGGGTCTTTTGTCTGCTGCGTTGCACTCTAACGTCTGCACTATGCTCTTGCACTGTACACTTGCCTCCAAAGTTCAGACTGCCAAGTTCCAACGCTCTTGACTCCTATTCCGAAGCACTCTGCGAACTTCAATACACAATCAAGCACACGACCAGGGGCTCGTCGCGTCCACGCGCTTCGGAGAGCTGAGAGAATGAGAAAAGCCGCAGGCCGCCCGCGGTTCCGAGACTCATCCAGGGAGAGCGAGATCCGAAAATAGACGCAGCTATCGGCTTTGCTGACCAAGTTTGCAATGCGCTCCTACGAATACTGTACAGTAGCGCGTTGAACAGTCCCTGCTGACACGTTTCAGGCCAGCGCCGATTCATAGTAGTCAAGACGCTTGCATTTGGTCTCGAGTCTCGACTTGGGTCCTGAGTCCTGACAAAGCGACTTGTCCGCCTACCGTGAGGCTCCAGAGGCTAGAATCCTTTCTAGGCAGCTGGTGGCAGCCTGCGTCTGTGTCCACGTTTTGACCGGGGAGACCCATACGTAACGGGCGAAGTTGCCTTGAGATGGGGAGCAGCGGCCAGGATGCGACCGCGACAACCAACAACATGGCATGATGACTGGCTGTCTGCTGACTCTGCTGCAGTTGCTGCCTGCCACCTCCCCTGACGCTACAGTTAAATCGCAGGGCTGAAGACGCCACTTTTGCGGAGATTCTCCCGACGAACCCGCTCCGACTGGCGGGTCTCTCCGCCGTTGCCAAGAGAATGGCACCGTGCTCGGGAGTCGGGAGTCGGGATTGGCACACGGGATGAAGACGCCCAACGGTCCGGATCGCGACCGAGGGCTCGGGACACAATCACACGTGTCTGGCCGAATGGTGTGGCGGCGACCGCGCCAGCCACTCGCACCTCTACGACCAAGCGCAGGGTGAAGAGGCGAGTGAGCCATCGAGGCGACTAGGAAATCGACATCGAAAATCGAGAAACCTGGAGCAAGACTCGCTGCTGCGTCGCTTTCTTCTTCATCGATGCTGCGTCATTGCGACGCATATTCGACACCACGCGGAGGCGTAGCGTCGGAAACCCTCATGATCCGAGGTATGCCTCTCTTAGCCAGAGACAGATGATTGCACCGATGTCTTGGTGTGGCCTTGCCATGGCTGGGGACTGCACACTTTCACGATGATTCTTCTCGCTCAAAAGGGACTCACTGGTCCAAGCGATGCGCGAGAAAGAATTTACGAGCTGTGGAAAAACGTCACTCTTCAAGCAAGAAATACTTCCAAGCTTCTGTAATCGCTGCAACGTGTTGAAGGCCAATTTTGACTATTCTGCCACGATTCCAGGGTCGGCTCTGACACTTACAACCGACACCAACGCTACCAGCAGAAATGTCTTGCCAGCCGCGTTTTCAGGCGATGATCGACACATTTCGACTAATTGATCAAGTTCCTAATGACATTTCCCGCCCCTTCCAAGGCTCGGTAGAATCATATATCGACGCACCGAGCTCGTCCAGCGACGTGATCATTGGCTCACGGGAACATGCACCGAGCTATACAATATGGGAAATGACCTCACGCAGAAGCTTCTTCGATTGAAATGCTCCGATGGCGCACCATGAACACCTAGCGCCTGGAACTTTAATAATCGGGGTCAACTAAAGGAGTGTCATGATGAAGAGCTCGCACCGATATATGCGCCGCTCCCCACACTCTAGGCCTTGCAATATCTTAGTCAACCGCACATCGCATTGTTCATGAAAAGTGGCCATGCATCATTATTGCCCAAGTATCAAGACGATTATCGTTGCAGTCATCTTCTTCCGATTCGCACATGCCCTGGCAGCGGCATCATCTCCCGGCGCTGGCGTCTCGGAGCTGAGTGAGCGAGCGACTTGCGAAGAGCTCTTGGAAGATGTGCAGGACGGAAAGAGAAGCAAACCTGTCAGTCGCAAGATCCTCCTGTTCAATTTAACGGCTTTTGCTCACTCGCGCTTGCCCGGATAGAAAAGCGAGCCCATCGAGCCACCTCCGGGGTCCATATTCACTTCGGTTCGAGCCAACAAGACGGGAAACGAAGAGCTCGCGATATACCGGACAAAAAACGTCAACGATGAAAATGTCAAGCACGCATTTGTCATCATCCACGGCGTCCAGCGCAACGGGGCTCATTACTGGCGCAGTATGAACGACGCCGTCAACGAGGCACGGAGAGTCAAGTTTCCAGGCGCACAGCGAGAGGCCATCGTCATTGCCCCCAAGTTCTTTTCGCGCGAGTTCGACTGCGGGCAGTACAACAGGAACCAGCTGGCCTGGACGAAAAACGACTGGACAGAGGTGGGCATGGCGTCTCATCCTGAAGGAACCAAGATATCGGGGATCCAGGCCCTGGACGCTCTCATCGACGACCTTTCAAACCAGCAAAAGTTTCCGCGCCTTACAAACATCACAATCTGGGGCCACAGCGGTGGCGGTCAATTCGCGCAGCGCTTCGCCGTCATTGCGAAACCGCCGCTGAGCAGAGTCCACGTCCGCTTCATCCACGGCAACCCATCGTCGTGCGTATACTTTACAAAGGAGAGACCCGACCCGCGCCGGCGCAAGGGTTTGCCCACCAAGGACACCTGCGGCGAGTACGACGAGTGGCGATATGGGTTCAGCGACTTCCCCCGGGAAATCACCGACGACCACAGGACTCCCCAGGAGTACTTTGGCCGGTACATCTCGCGCGACGTCGTCTCCCTCGTCGGGCTGCAGGACGTCATGGAGTCGGGCGACCAGTCGTGCATGGCGAGGATGCAGGGCGGCATCAAGCGGCGCGACCGCAACCTGACGTGGTACCGCTACGTGAACCTCTTGGCGCGGACGGGAGAGGACGTCTCGGGCTTCCCGGGCCACTTTGAGGGCGTGCCGGACTGGGGCGACATGTCCAACCGGACGAGCCACCTCCGCCTCATTGTCGACGAGGACGCGACGCACGAGGCCGAGGATCTGCTGTTTGCGTTTAGCGGCCGGTCGGCGCTCTTCAACGATGGCGCGCTCCCGTCTGGGTGGCGTCCGAAGAAACGGCAGCAGCAGCTCCAGGAGTTTTAGCTGTGGTCGTTTCTTTCGTCTTTGTATATAGTGTGAAGTTTTGTCAGAGCAAATGAAGTCTTTTTGGCGAGGCGTTGCTCGAGAGAGTGAGGCTTTCTATTCATTTGATTCATTATGTCGTCGTCGATGGATTCTGGTGACATGTGGTGGCTGTAAGTCAATGTTCCTTCAGAGTTGCCAAAAGACGTGGGATCCATTGGTGCGGCTGAGAAGGATCGCGTGTGAAGGTGTGTATCTATGTGTAAATCGAAGAGTGCAGAAACGGAAGTGCGCCACGTGAAGATTGATCAACTTTTTCACCGTAAGTCCAAGCCAGTGGTTCTTGTGTCTGCTTCGTGTAATACACATGACCACGAGGAGCTTTCACAGTACAGTCCAACAATATTTCACTTGCTCTTACAATGAAGGGATAGAATATATATATCAAGAGATTCTGATTTGGCTAATCAAGGTATCTGGGCAAGCCTCCGTCTTCCCATTCCCCTCACCACCATCATTATTAAAGTCGTCGCTCATAGCAGGGTGACAATGCCCCGGGGAAAGTCGCGGACTGCCTCTCGGCACCGTTCGTCATCTCTCTTGATGTTGACATTAAGTTGATCGTAAAACATCCCAACACGTCCCAGTTTCAACCGTGGACGTTTAGTACGGAGGAGGGTACGGGCCACCGCCGCCGCCGCCGCCGCCAGATGGAGGAGGAGCTGGGGGAGGGCTACCTCCACCACCACCGCCGCCGCCAGAGGGAGGAGGAGAGCTACCGCCGCCGCCACCGCCGCCGCCGCAACCACCTCCGGAGCCGCCTCCGGAACCACCACCGCAAGGAGGAGGGCTCGGGGGAGGGCTACCACCACCACCACCGCCGCCGC